>LIEC01012628.1:73953-91990 GCA_001925005.1 Drosera capensis | reverse complement strand
CTCTAGTTATAGTAGATGATTACTCCAAGTATACTTGGGTAGTATTCTTACATAAAAAGAGTGAAACATGTAGTCTGCTAACAAGGTATACTCTAGTCTGCTAACAGGTATACTCTAGTTATAGCTAAGTCACTAGTCTACAGAAGAACAAAGTCTTGCAGAAAAGTCCAGAGTTTGGATTTGTGCAGAGCAACTAGGTTCTTTGTCTTTCATACAAGTTAGATAACTTGGATATGGAACCCTTGATACTGGTTCCTTAGTTTTTAAAGATGTAGCTTATGTCAAAGGCTTAGAACATAATTTGTTTTCCATTAGTCAGTTATGTTATAAAAACTATGGTGCCTCCTTTACTCATGATTCATATCAAAGTAAAAGACAAATTCACACAAGAAGTCAAACTATTAGGAACTAGAAAAGGAAACATATATGCACTAGATTTTGATTCATCACAATCACGACAAATAACTTGTTTTTATACAAAAGGAGCTAAAGACACAAACTAGTTATGGCATAAGAGATTAGCTCACTTAAATTTCAAAGCTATAGTCAGACTATCCTCAGGGAATCTAGTAAGAGGTCTTCCTCAAATAAAATTTAGAAAATATAAACGGTGAAGACCAAGTCAAGAAGGTAAGCAGGCAAGAGTTAACTTTAAACCTCTAAATTACTTATAGAATTTTGGAACTATTCCATATGGATGTTTTTGGTGTAATAGAGGTAGAACGCTTGAATAGAAAGAAATATACTTTGATAATAGTAGATGATTATTAAAGATATACATGGATAATATTTTTACACAAAAAGAGTAAAACTTGCAACCTACTAACTAGGTTCCTAAGGCAAGTTCAAAATGAAAAAAGGCATTGAAGTAATTACAATTAGAAGTGATCATAGTACTGAATTTGATCAAATAGGAGTAGGATCCTAATGCGGAATACTAATTCTTTATAGACCACTATTCTATGCAGGCCACTTAGGTAGTCTGTATATGACAGTTGGTAGTCTACACAAGAGAGTTCAAACTCTATGAGTTTATCTCTGTTTGGCTATGAATATTTATTTCTAACAGTTCTAAATATCAAGCAATAAAGACAAGTAATAGACAATATTTATACTGGTTCAGACACTCGTTATCAAATGATAATCGAGAGTTTAGTCCAGTCTTCCCTTGGTGACCACTGTAGTCAAGCAAAGAGGTGAGTATCACTATCTTCTTGTTTGAGCTTACAAGAAAACTCCTTTTTACAAGCTATCTAACTTATACAAAAGGTAAAGGACTCAGATCCTTTGCACATATCCACACTAAGGACTCTGCTGCAAGATGTATCTTTTTGTACACTATTGACACTCCTTTCACTGTGATCTTGATGAATTACCTCTCTTGAATAATCTTTATAATTTTGATTACTTTACACGCTTGCCTTTCAATCACATTCAACATCTCTTCTTCAAAGAGCCTTAACTGTACCTTTTTATAGTCTCAAGGAATGAACCCATCAATAAGGTACTGTTTCTGACATGACACTTTGCCACTCGTATCCCCCACAATCTTGTTTCTGATGCTGGCAGTCCATTAACTCCAGAAATTATGTCGTTGCTGCTTTAAGTCAAAACTTCGTTTGACTAACTCCAGACCATTGACCCAACCATCAGCAACCATCTCTTCTGCCCACAATCTGTTGTACCTTAGTCTACATACTACTTTGAGACCTCGTCTGCACCCAGATCTGCGACGTATTGATACATTCTATATTGGTCCTTGTGTGCAAGCTCAATCGTAGATCCAAAAGCTTTTGACGTTCTTTTGTTGCTCATTAATGCCTTAGGTGCTTAGTCAAAATCCTTTGTAGTACTCTGCATCTGGTGGCTCATCTAATCTTCATCATCTACAATCGTCTATTTTCTAGCATCCAACCTAGATTGCAACCACCTACTTGACTTCTGACCTAAACAAACTAACTACATTATGACTAATACATCTTAGTTTTATGACATCAATTTCTATACAATTGGAGGGATTGCACATTCCTATCAATCTCCCCCTAAATTGATGCTAACAAAAACTCCTATGTAAAACAACAAGATTAAACTTTTCTAACTACATGTTTACATTGTTTTTAAATCCAAAAACAAAAAGAAAAATGAAAGAGCAGCATAGATATTTATACTTACCTTTGATTCTCTTTTCCTTTCTAGTGCTTGTGCTTGTGTTACTCCTCGGATTCTTTTCTACTCTTGTGAGATCTTGCTTCTGACTCTCTATGTCATCTACGGTCTTGATGAGATTGTTCTCCATGATATTTTTATCTTTTTAGAAGACCTTTCCGTGTCTCTTTCAGAGGAATGTCTCTTCTTGGTTGTAGACGACTTCTCGCCCTGAGTCTCAGCTGGGGTCTTCTGCTACTTAATTGCAGTAGTCCATTGTGGCTCTTTTGTAGCCTCCTTCTCCCCCTTTTTGTTTGTATTCAAGGTAGAGGTGAGAGATACAATGGCAGTACGCACATCTTAAAATTCAGAGAAGATGCTCTTCTGAACTATATCAAGTTTGGTTTCAAGGAGTTCAAACTTGGTGTCATTGATGCATATGGTCTTATCTAGTTGTTTTTGAGTGGTCTACAGAGCCTTGTTCCGTTTCCTTAGATCGTCTATATGTTGGCTCTTGAATTTGTTGAGATTGGAAAAGCTCAGTCTGTATTGTTGAAGGTTGAGAGCATTGGCTCTTTGCATTTGGTCTATAATCCCTGCTATTAGTTTGTCAAGGGATGTTTGAATATCTTCAAAGCCTTAAGTTCTGATTTGCTTTTCATGTTCAAACTCTTCTACTATTGGCTACAAGGTGTCAAGCAACTCATGAAGTGCTTCTTTGTTCCATTCTTGTATGTTGTAAAATTCTTGATCTAATCTTCCCAGTTTGTAGCCTGTAGTGTCTTATGAGGGAGAAGAGTATATCCTTTCTACAGGTGGCCTTGGTTGCACTTTAATAATTTGAACGTCATCATCAAATGCTTCCTTCAGTGTCTTGATTGCAGATGGAGGAGTTGGCTGTGTTTCTGATGCACTGCCGCTTGATATTCCTTGGGTAAGTCCCATTTAGGGTGGATCTTCTTGTGTTTGCATCTTTCCAAAGAAGGAAGGTGGTGTAAACAGTAGATTTGATATATTATGTAAGGCTAGATCAGTGGGTGTCGATTGCTCTATCTGAGCTGCATCTTGTAAGAACTTGTCTGTATCTTTTGTCTCAGCTGCAGACCCAGTAGTGATATATCCCAGCCTACTGTGGTTGTGATTGTTGTTGCATGTTCAACTATGGGCAGTTCCACCTTTGGTTCTTCAATAATGTGTGCATCTTTGTGTCCTTCATCAACTTCTTTTTCAGCTGTAGAAGACTTTGTTGCAAATGGTGCATCTGAGTGTTCTTCTACTGCAGGTTATTCTACCATAATTGGTTCTATGGCTTGATCTTCACCTGCTTGCTCTTCAGCTACAAGTGTGATCACCACTTATGTCTCTGTTGTAGATTCTTCTATTTCATACCCTTCTACTAGGACTCAGCTACAGCTTCATCTTCTTCTGAAGGTTCTTTTGCTGCTGGTTCATGAGCTGTTTTTTTAACTGCATGAAACTCTTATGCAATGGTCTGAACTACGGTAGGCTGTCTTGGACATCTTCCTTTACCGCTTGATCAATGATGTCATCATCATCATCCTGAGCATCAGGATGCTATTGATTACCACCATCATTACCATCATCACCATCACCACCTGATGGTTGATGTTCTCCTAAGTCATGTCTAGAGAGATAGTCATATATCTCCTCGACTACAGCTTGAACATGTTTAATGAGGTGCTTTTTGAGCTCGTCCTCTACTGCTAGTGAGTTGACAAACAAAATAGGTCCGAGTATTGCGTGTGTGAGTCTGGAAGTCTTCAAGGTGGAGTGCTTGAATTCGAGTGTGCCATTTAGAAGAAAGTGTGCTTCCTTTGGTCTTATTGGCCTACTAGCCATCTTCTTCTGATGTTGAGCTAGTTGTAGGATTTCGGCTTCTATCATTCCTTCAGTTTCTCCAATTAGAGTCTGAGATCCAGCTGGATTGACTCTGTAAAGGGTCTTTGGTCCTGAGGGAATTAGCTTTGGTTTGGAACCCCTTGTTTTCCTTTCAGCTCTTATTGGCCTTTGGATTGGTAGTTTGTGTTGTGTTACAAACTCCTTGGTCATACCTTCACTTTGTTCCTTCTGCTACATCTCAGCATACCTCTTTTGGCTAAGTAGTTGAGAGGCTTGAGCTATGTGCAGCTGAGCTCTTTCTTCTACAACCCGGATCATCTACAGAACCATTTCAATGATCTTTTCTAGAGAGGGTCTTGTTGGTCTTACTTTAGTAGTTGTAGTTGGCCATACTTCGTTGCAGTAGATGGATGACCTTCTGCAATGGTAGAAAGATCCATTCCACTGCTAGAGAATAGAACCATTACTGTTGTGATTGCCTCTCCTCTAGTTTGGCTTAATGGTGAGTGACCTTACAGTAGAGATATGCTGAGATAGGTTTTCCCTCTGCAATTCGTTGAGGTCTGCTTCTATTTTCCTTATCTCATCATGTGAATATCCATGATTAATAAGCTTTTGCCTCAATTGAGCTCGAGGTCCTTCCATGACCTCTTAATAGTTCTTTTGAGCTTCAAGGATAAGGTTTTGAAGATGCTCTTCTGCTCCAACCTTCAGAAATTCCAATGCCAAATTGGCATCATGAAGTGCAGCTCTCTCAAGTGCCTTTGGGGGTAGGGTTTTTGATAATGATGGTTCAGTAATTTTCCTAGTCTACACTAAGGTAGATTATGTGTCCACTTCTATGTCAGTTGTCCCTGTAACTAGAAGATTTGAGCTTATGTCCTTGTCTGAGGTCTGCATAATAAGCTTCCTCTTCGTTTCCCTTATCTTCTTTAGCTTGATTGGTTGAGCCTTGCTGGCTTGCTATCTTCTTGTCCTTGGCACTACTATAATGGTGTGGACATTTGCCTTTGGTGAGAGATTTGTAGCCTTCCTTCAGGTCTGCACGGCTGCTTTTGGAGATTGCCCTCTACACTTCCTCCATGTTTGCACACCTATAGACGGTTGTGACTATTTTATAGGTTTGATGGTAGTCTGCACAGGGACAGTCTTCTTTGTCAATCCAACAGGTTGCTTGCCTATCTTTTTTACATCTATCTATTTGGCCACCGTCCATGGCCTTTCCTCCTTATCAAAGAGCTTCTAACTTCTGTTTGAGAAAGATACTGATTATCCTTACAAACAATGGTTGCTTTGATTGCACAGCTTTGACAAGCTGATGCATGAGCAATCTTCCCAATTGACTTCGTATTTCTTGAGGATTGCACACATGATTTCTTGCTGATTGGTGGTAATCTGATCTTTACTAAATTCTCAGGAGAGAATGACCTTCTTGACAATATCAGAAAGCATCTTGTGCTGTTTGGATAAGATCTTCTTCATTGTTCTTATTCCTTCCTTCCACTTATCTTCTGCAAGCATGGCATGCCTCCCCGTTGTCATAATTATAGATAGAATGATCCTCCACCCTTCGTTTGGTAAGTTGAAAGATTGAGCAAAGTCATCTACCTTGATGTACATTGTAACTTTCGATGCAATAGACATGTACGAGATCAAGTGGAGATTGTCTGAGACTTTGGCTTTGTTGATGAAATCAAGTACCTCTTCATCATAGATTCTTCTTGTTCATTCGCAGAAGTACTTGAGTCCCGCTTTTGAATGAGATCGACAACTTCCTTTACTTCATCTGATTAGTCTCTCAAAGTGTTGAAATAGAACACCACACCAGTTTGCAGTTGGACCTTTCTTGAGGGGGGCTTGATTCATCGGATTTAGAGCTCTTCTTTGAGACATTTGATGGTGTGTTGGCCATTTCGAAGAGTGTTTGTCGAAGATCTTGAGTTTCAAAGGTTATTTTGATAAAAATTAAAAGCTAGGGTTTTCAATTCTTGATTACAATAGAGAGGATTCCGAGTTTCAAGAGAAAGTGTGAGCGTTTGAGAGAAAGAGAGAGTATATAAGAGTGTAAAGTCATTTTCATTTAGAAAAATCTCTTCTTTTATAGTCATAAGACATATTACCGTTGATAGAAGTTTCTAACCGTTACACAGTATGGGCCAATTGTTTTGACCGTTGCATGATTTAAACAAAAAGGTTTTGTTAAGTTAATATTCTATCCAAAAATAAGTGCAGTTAAGCAATATTGTTTCTAGTCTGCTTCTACGTTTGCAGCAAACAGTAGAGCAATAATTCTAGTCTACATAAATTAATGCCAGTCTGCATTCTACATATGTAGTAGAGTAGTAAGGCATTTTTTGCCAGTTTCAATTTTTTAAATCAAGTGTACCGAATTCTCCTCTAAATTGAATAAACTTGTTCTTATCAAGAGATTTTGTAAGAATGTCTGTAATTTATTTTTTTCTGTTGGAATATATTCCAATTTAATGTGACCTTTTTGCAATGATCTCTGATAAAGTGATATCTGACATCCATATACTTGGTTCTTGAATGAAAAACTCGATTTTGTAAAATTATCATTGCACACGTGTTGTCACAAAATATAGAGGATTTAGAGAGTATCATACCATAGTCTGCAAGCTATGATCTTATCCATAGTATTTGTGCAGCATAGCTTCCTACAGCTATGTACTCTACTTCTCCAGTCGAGTTTGACACAGTGATCTGCTTCTTGTTGAACCAGGAAATCAATCTTGCACCAATAAATTGACATGATCCACTTGTGCTTTTCCTAGCAACCCTACAACCTGTACCAAGCAGGTTATGTTCTAAGCCTTTAACATAAAACATCTCTAAAGATTAAGGAACCTATACCTCTTTTCATAACCTTTACTGGTACCTGCTTTTCCTCCTCCAAATATGACAAGAGGTCCTTGTTCCTTTATGTAATCTTCGAAGATGGATTTGCTCTCTGTCATATGTCTTGAGCATCCATTGTCTAGATACCATATACCTCTTTGTCTTTCCTACATTGAAAACATAGAGAGCTTGTACATGGTATAAATTAATATGGGTCCTCATTGGTTAGCTTTTGGAAGCCACACTTGAATTATCTTCTTGTGAGAATTCCAGCATTCAAAGGACTTGTGGCCAATCTTGCCACAGGTAAAGCAATGGACCTTTGGTCTTGTGCTTATTAGTCATCTGTTTCATTGCATCTGCTGCATTTGGCATGAGCATACATGACTCGAGTATGGCTTTCTTCAAGTTGTTCTCGAGAAGTTATTACATGCTAAGTAGTCAAGTGCGTACTGAGCTTTATAAGGCTTTTTATTAAATCTATTTTTGAGATTTTTGGTCGTCTGCAACTTATGTTTAGCTCGTACTTGTGTTCTGCTCTAGCCTTTCTGAGTTTGAGCAGTAGAGATCTTACGTTGCAGTAGAGATCTTTTCTTGAGACTGTTCTTGATTTTTGGTTCTTACTGTGTGGAGCTTCTGCTCTTTTGCATAGACTATACACGAGAGCTTTAGCTCATATGTATACCTGTTGTAGTAGAGGTATTATACCTGCTACAGGTTGATACTGGAGAGCAGACGGCCAAGTTTTCCATAGATAAAGCAGTAGACCTTTGGTCTTGTGCTTATTAGTGGTCTGCTCCACTATGTTTACTGCATTTAACATGAGCAGATGTGTCTCGAGTATGCTTTTCTGAAGAATTTATTCCATGCTGAGTAGTTAGGTGCATGCTAAGCTTCATAAGGCCTTTCATTGAATCCCTTTTTAAGATTCTTGGCCTTCTGTATCTTATGATCAACTTGTACTGGTGTTCTGCTCCAGCCCTTTTGGGTTTGAGCGGTAGAGATCTTACTTTGCAGTAAAGATCTGTTCTGCAGACTGTTCTTGTTTTTTGGTTCTTTCTGTGTGCAGTGGAGCTTTTGCTCTATAGTCTGTACAGCAGAGCATTTGCTCTTATATACACGTGCTGCAGTAGAGGTATTAGTCTTCTGCATATCTGATGGAGTTGAGGTCTTCCTCTTCTGCACAGTTTTTATAGTAGTCTGCTTTGCTTCCTTTGTAATGACTTTCTTATGTGCATTATTGTACAACCAGTCATTATATCCTAACCCAGTTTTATCATGGGAGGATTGACTTGTGTTGAGCAATTTTTGCACACACAAAGTCTTGTCATTCCAAGCATCTACTTGCTTCTGAAGCTCAGTGTTTCTCAAAATGAGTGTTTCCACTACTGCATTGAGAAGTTTCACCTTTTCATTTGCTTTTTTCAGTTCATCTTGAGCATATATTAGACTATTATTAATCTTTTCATCTGTTAAATTATATTTCTCTTTGAGAATTGCAATCTGCTTAAGATTTTCTTTATTTCAATTTAAAAAGGAAATAAAGTTCTCATAGGTTTCTTAAAGTGCTTCCTTTAATTTCTCTATGGTGGCATCTGAATCAGAAAGATCAAACACCTACTGCTGTTCATATTCCTTGGCCATGAGACATAGCTGAGCATTTGATATTGTATCTGCATCATTAGAGTCTATATCGCTCCATGTCTTTGCAGCATACGCTTTGCCTCTTTCTTTTCTTCCAGAGTTGCCCTTGTTGTGGTCCTTCTTGAATATAAGTGCAGACGAGTCTTGTGTTGGACGTCTACATTGTGTAGCAAAGTGCCCTGGTTTGCCACAATTGTAGAAGGCTTCCTTCTCTTCTTTCTTTGTTTTTGATGGGAAGTTCTTTTTGAAATTCCTTTTCTCGAATAGCTTCTTGAACTTATTTCCCATCAATAAGAGTTCTTCAGACAGACCTTGTTCACTTGCAGACGAGGTATCACTGGTCTTCAGTTCTGTCATGGATTTTAGAATTCTCTCTTGAGCTTTTAAAGCCATGGTCTTCTTTCTAGCATCATCAATTTGCTTCTTTTGCTCAACTTCAAGATTATATGTATGCAATACACCATATAGTGGAGCTAAGGTCATCTTTATTAGATCTCTCGATTCCCTTATGGATGTGGTCTTTATGCTCCAGATTTCACCAAGTGTCTCACAAACTTTAAGTTGACTTCCTTGTTTTCGAAAGTCATTCCCATGGTTTTGAGATTGTTGATGAGAATATTGAACCTTTCATATAAGGTAGTCAGATTCTCATTTGAGACCAATTCATATTGTTACATTAGGACATCCTTCTTATTCTTCCTTGTCTCGTTGGTTCCTTCATTCCTTTGGTGTAGACCTTCCCATGCCTCCTTTGTGGTGGTTGTTTGAACCTTCTTATTTCAAACATGTTTTCATCTATGGATTTGAATATTTCATTTAGAGCTTTTCTATCAACTAACACTAGATCCCAGTCTTCTTTGGACCAAAGAGTCTTCAGTCTTTGTACTCTTTTCATTGGATCCATTGGATCTGGCGTCATTGGAATATGAGGTCCATCAAAGATGATGTCTTGCATTCTTTCATCTATTGAATTGAGATGTGCAAGCATCCTTAGTTTCTAATGGTTGAACTTATCAAATGAGCATGATAGAAGGTTCTCCGCTGTTAGGACACTTGGGAATCTTTGGAGGTGTCATTGTTCTTCACAAAAACAAACTATTAGTAACTACTTTGCAAATGAGATAATGACCTTTTCTTTCCACAAACTGTTAAGTCTGTAAAGTCACACTCTGATACCATTTGTAAGGTCCAAGATTCAACCTAAAGATGGGTGAATAGGTTGTTTCAAAACGTTTTCTTACTTTTAATACGGAATATTAATTCTTTGCATACCACTATTCTATGCAAACCACTTAGGTAGTCTGTAGATGACTATTGATAGTCTGCACTAGAGAGTTCAAACTCTTTGAGTTTATCTATGTTTGGCTTTGATGATTTATTTCTAACAATTTTAAATATCAAGCAATAAAGACAAGTAATAGACACAGTATATATACTAGTTCAAACACTCGTTATCAAATGATAATTGAGAGCTTAGTCCGGTCTTCCCTTACAAGAAAACTCCTTTTTACAAACTATCTAACTTGTACAAAAGGTAAAGGACTCATATCCTTTGCACAGATTCGCACTCAGGACTCTGCTGTATGATGTGTCATTCTGCAAACTAGTGACACTCCTTTCACTGTGATCTTCACAAATTAGTTTTCTTTAGTAATCTTTAAACTTTCAATTGCTTTGCACGCTTGCCTTTCAATCACATTCAACAGCTCTTCTTCAAAGAGCCTCAACGGTTCCCTTTTATAGTCTCAAAGAATGAACCCATCAAAAAGGTACTATTTTTGACATGACACTTTGCCACTTGTGTCCCCCACCATTTTGTTTCTGATTCTGGCAGTCCACTAACTCCAGAAATTGTGCCGTTGCTGCGTTAACTAAAATTTTCGTTTGACTGACTTCAGACCATTGACCCAACAATCAACAACCATCTCTGCTGCACACAGTCTGTTGCACCTTAGTCTACATACTACTGTGAGACCTCGTCTGTACCTAGATCTGCTACGCATTGATGTATTCTGTGTTGTTCCTTATCTACAAGCTCAATCCTATATCCTAAAGCCCTTGAAGTTCTTTTGTTGCTCATCAATGCCTTAGGTGCTTATTCAAAATCTTTTGTAGTAGTGAGCATCTTTGCAGTCGTCTGCTTTCAAGCATCCAACCTAAATTGTAACTACCTACTTGACTTCTGGCCCAAACATACTAACTACATTATGACTAATACATCTCAGTTTTGTTACATCAATTTCTATACAATTGGAGGGATTGCATATTCCTATCACATAACAATGATAAAAATCATCTAGGTAAATTTGATCAAAAAACAGACCAAGCAGCCTCCACAACTAGTAAAATCTTTAGGGTATATAATGTCAAAACACAAACAGTTGAGGTGCCAGTTCATGTGTCCTTTGATGAATAGGAAATATCCATGCGTGATGGTAATATCTTTGATGAGGAATGTGCATGCATAGATGATGAACAGGATATAGACGAGGGTATTGAAACTGCAAAAAAGGAAGAGTCGTCTGCACACATTGAATAAAACCACAATACAGTAGAGTCAGAACAATCAACCATTGAAGAACAACTAAAACATTAAACTGATGAATAAGACAAGAAAAGATGGATCGAGGCACACACATGAAGACATTATTGGAGATAAGGATGCACCTGTGCAAACTAGAAGGGTAACAACCAGAGAATGTCTGTCTTCTTGCTTCATATCAGAAATAGAACCAAAGACAACAAATGAAGCCCTAGGTGATCCAAACTGGGTAGATGCCATACAAGAAGAATTGAATGAGTTTCAAAGAAATGAAGTATGATATCTAACACCAAGACCCAGAAATTATCCAGTTGTTAGCTGCAAATAGGTATTCAAAGAGAAAAATGATGAAAATGGAACAGTCATAAAAAACAAAGCTAGTTTAGTTACAAAAGGATACTCACAAGAAAAGGGAATCGATTCTGATGAGACCTTTGCCCCTGTTGCAAGATTGGAAGTCACAAAGATGTTTCTTGCCTATGCTATAAATCAAGGATTCAAAGTCTATCAGATAGAAGTAAAAAAAATCCTTTCTAAATGGAAAGTTGCAAGAAGAAGTATATGTTGAACCACCGCCTGGTTTTGAAGACTTTGAACATCCAAGACATGTTTATAGGTTAAACAAAGCATTGTATGGATTGAAACAAGCTCCAAGGGCATGGTAAGAAACTCTCTCATTTTTACTATGTGAGAATAAATTTCAGAGAGGAAAGATAGATACCACCTTATTCCTTAAAAAGAACAAAGAACATATATTGTTAGTGCAGATTTATGTTGATGAGATTATATTCTGATGCACTAATAATAAACTTTGTAAGAGGTTTTCTGTATTAATGATATTCAAATTTTCAAATGAGTTTAATAGGAGCATTAAAATACTTTCTAGGACTTCAGGTACAACAGTTTTGAAAGTGGCTTTTTCATAAATCAATCTAAGTACCTAAAGAACACGATTTAAAGTATGGACTAAAAAATATAAGCAATATGAAGACTTCTATGAGTACATCAATAAAAAAGATAAGGAAGAAAGTGGGAAAAAAATAAGTCAAACAATGTATAGAGGAATAATAGGCTCACTACTATACCTTACTGCAAGCAGACCAGACATCCAACACTAAGTCTGCGTTTATGCTAGGTATCAATCTGATCCAAGGAATCTCATTACACTACAATAAAGAGAATTTTGAGATAACTCAAAGAAACTTCAAATCTCGGTGTATGGTATCCTAGGGAATCATATTTTATGTAATAGGTTATTCAGATGTAGATTTTGTAGGTTGTAGAGTTGACAGGAAAAGCACTAGTGGATCTTGTCAATTCCTTGGAGCAAGACTAATCTCATGGTTCAGGAAAAAGCAGACCACCGTGTCAATCTTTACTGTAGAAGCAGAATACATAGCTGCAGAAAGCTGTGCTGCACAAATACTATGGATGATTTCATAACTTGCATACTACGGTATGATATTCATTGAAACTTCAATAATTGTGACAACACATCTGCAATGAAAATTTCAGAAAATCCAGATTTTTATGTAAAAACCAAGCAGATTAATGTTAGATATCACTTTATTAGATATCATGTACAAAAAGGTCATATTAAATTGGGATATATTCTAATAGAAAAACAAATTGCAAACATTTCTACAAAGCCTATCGATGAGAGCAAATTGATTCAATTCCATGGTGAATTAGGTATAATTGATTTAAATCAATAAATTGGCCAACATGCTCTATTGCTCTACTACATATGTAGAATGCAGATTAGTATTTTTTTACTCTACTACCCACTGCATATGTGGAATGCAGACCAGAGACATTCTTGCTCTATTGTATCTCTATTTTTGGAAAGAAAATAACGTTTTAAAAAACTGATTGGCTAAAATCACACAACGGTAAAATCAATGACTGAATCTCCATTACTGCTAGTTAAAACTACCAACGGTAATATTTTTTGAAGATAAATTCTAAAATTTTTTCAATCAAAAAAATACCTTTACTCTCTCATTTTCTTTCTTAATTCTCTAATTCTCTCTCTTGCTTTTGCGCTCTATTGTACTCGATTACAAAACCCTAAGTTTGTAAAATCTCTCAAATTCAATCTCACAGTCTAGAAATTCTCTCAAATTTCATTTTCAAATGGACATCATGCGATCAAACACCCCTCAAAATGACAAGTCACAAGAGCAATGAAGCCCTACGAAGAAGGTTGAGTTGCAGACAGGGTCGTTCTTGACTTCGAGACACTCAGAAATGAATCAGATGAAATGAATGAGATATCTGAGCTGATCCAAGATGCTAGAATCAAATGCTTTTGTGAGAACACTAGCAAAATCTACGATGAAGAGGTAATAAATTTCATCGACAAGGCTAAAGTTGTAAATGATCATCAACTCATTACATATATCTCAACAAGAAAAATTAGGATCAAAATAGGTCCAAATGACTTTGAGCAGTACGTCAAAGTCTCGAATGAATGACCAAGAAGTATCATGCCTTCTGTAGTAGCTGAGTGTAGACATGCCATGCTCAGTGAAGAGAGGTAGAAGGAAGGTATTCGAATAATGAAGAATTACCTGTCTAAAGAGCACATGCTACTTGTAGATGTCATAAAGAAGGTGATATTGTCTAGAGAGTTCTCTAAAGATTAGATCATATCTGATCATCAGGAGATTATGTGTGTAATCCTTACTAAGAACAAACTCAAAATGGGCGAAATTGCTAATTTATCAACTTGCTAAGGCTGTGGAAGCAAAACAGACCCTATTCAGAGGTGTAAAGTCCAAGATTCAACCTAGAGGGGGGGGGGGGATGAATATGTTGTATCAAAACTTTGATTTACTTTTAATATGGAATACTAGTTATCTGCAGACCACTGTTCTATGCAGACCACTTAGGTAGTCTGCAGATGACAGTTGGTAGTCTACACTAGAGAGTTCAAACTCTTTGTGTTTGTCTCTGTTTGGCTGTGATGATTTATTTTTAACTGTTCCAAATATCAAACAATAAAGGAAACTAATAGACATAATATTTATACAGGTTCAGACACTCATTATTAAGTGATAATCGAGAGCTTAGTTAAGTCTTCCCTTGGTGACTAGTGTAGTCAAGCCAAGAGGTGAGTATCACTATCTTCTTTTTTGAGCTTACAAGAAAACTCCTTTTTACAAGCTATCTAACTTATACAAAAGATGAAGAACTCAGATCCTTTACACATATCCAAACTCAGGACTCTAATGCAATATATGTCCTTATACAGACTACTGATACTCCTTTCACTGTGATCTTTACGAATTAGCTCTCTTGAGTAATCTTTGAACTTTTTATTGCTTTGCACCCTTGCCTTTCAATCACATTCAATAGCCTTATTTCAATGAACTTCAACGGTTTCCTTTATAGGCTTAGGAAATGAACCTAGCAGCATGGTACTGCTTTTGATATGACACTTTGCCACTCATGTCTCCCACTATCTTGTTTCTTATGCTGGCAGTCCACTAACTCCAGAAATTGTGTCGTTGCTACTTTAACTCAAATATTCATTTGACTAACTCCAGATCTTTGACCCTACCCTAGTAATCATCTCTGCTGCAATCCAGTCTGTTGTAACTTCCAATCTATATCCAGTACTGTAAGCCCTAGTCTATATCTTGTAGCCCTAGTCTTCACCAAGTCCTTGCTACAAACTTAGTCTCAACCCACATCTGATCCACTTCATGTCTTGCTATGTTGGTCCTTGTCTACAATCTCAATCCCAGATCCTAAAGCCTTTGACATTTTTTGTTGCTCATGAATGCATTAGTTGCTTAGCAAAAGTCATTTATAGTAGTCTACATCTGGTGGCTTACATTATATCCATCATCTGTTATCGTCTTCTCTCCAACATCCAAGCTAGACTGCAACTATCTACTCGACTTCTAGCCTAAACACACTAACTACATAATGACTAATACATCTTAATTTTGTTGTATTAATTTCTATACAATTGGAGCGATTGCATATTCCAATCAATCTCCCCCTAAATTGGTGCTAACAAAAACTTCTATGTAAAACAACAAGTTTACCACTTTTCTCATTACATTGATTACATTATTTTCAAACAAAAAAAAAAGAAAGAGAAAAGAAAAGAAAGAGCAATATAGATATTTATGCTTACCTTTGATGCTTCTTTCCTTTGCTATGCTTATGTCTTTGTTCCTCTTTTGATTCTTTTCTGTGTTTTTTAGACCTTTTTTCTGACTTACTGTGTCTTTGTCTCTTTGCAGACCTTGGTCTTACTTTTTCAAAGCAACATCTTTTCTTGGTTGTAGAAGACTTCTCCCCCTGAGTCTCAGCTGGGGTCTTCTGCTACTCTACTGTAGTACTCCTAGGAGTCCTCTATGGCTCGTCTGTAGTCTATTTCTCCCCCTTTTTGTTTGTATTCAGGGTGGAGGTGAGAGCTTCAAGGATAGTGCGCACAGCTTGCAGTTCAGAGAATATGTTCTTCTGAACTACTTCTAGTTTTGTTTCAAGTAAGCAAAACTCGGTATCGTTGGTGCGGATGGTCTCATCGAGTTATTATTGAGTGGTCTGCAAAGCCTTAGTCAGCTTCCTTAGATCAGCTGTATATTGGCTTTTGAACTTGATGAGATTTGAAGAGCTCAATCTGTATTGTTGAAGGTTGAGGGCATTAGCTCATTGTATTTGATCAATAACCCCTATTGTCAGCTTGTCAAGTGAAGTCCGTATGTCGTCAAAGCCTTGGGTTCTGATTTTCCTTTCTTGTTCAAACTCTTCTGCTATTGGCTGCAGGGTGTTAAGCAACTCATGAAGTGCTTCTTTGTTCCATTCTCACATGTCATAGATTTCTTGATCAAATCTTCCCAATCTGTAGCCTGTAATGTCCTCTGAGGGAGAGTAGTGTATCCTTTCTGCAGGTGGCCTTGGTTGAACTTAGATGATTTAAATGTCATCATCAAATGCATCCTTTAGTGTCTTTACTATAGATGGAGGAGTTCGTCTAATCTTTAAGAGGCACTGTTTCCTGGTTTTCCTTGTTTAAATCCCTTGGAGGTTGGATTTGCTTGTGTTTGCATCCTTCAAAATAAGGAGGGTGGTATAAACAATAGATTTGGTAGACTATGTAAGGCTAGACAAGTTGGAGTTGATTGCTCTGCCTCGTCTGTATCCTTTGTCTCAGCTACATCCAGAGGTAGTGGTATATCCCAGTCTCCTATGGATGTGATTGTTGTTAGATCTTTAATTATGGACAGTCCTCTGCTTGTTCTTCAACTTCATGGAGTTCCTTTATAGTTTTTTCTTCTCCTTCGACCTCAGGAAGTTCCTTTATAGTTTGTTCGTCTACTTGATCTTCCATTTCAACATCCTGTGTCTCCTCTGCTGTAGGTTCCTCTGCTAGAGACTCATGATGTTCTGTAGTTTCTTCAACAATTAGTGCTTCTTCATGTCCTTCATCAGCTTCTTGTTCTCCTGTAGAGGACTTTGCTATAGATGGTTCATCTGCATGTTCTTGTGCTACTGCATCAGCTTTGGATTCTCCTGTAGGTGACTCTTCTACAGTGGTCTCGACTGTTGTAGGCTGTTCCTTGACACCTTCTTTTCCTACTTGATCAATGATGTCATCATCATCATCCTGAGTATTAGGATGCTTTTGATTACCACCATCATCACCTGATAGCTGATGTTCTCCTAAGTCAATTATTGAGAGATAGACATATATCTCCTGAGTTACAGCTTGGACATGTTTAACTAAGAGCTTCTTTAGCTCAGCCTCAACTATAGGTGTGTTTACAAACTCAATAGGTCTGAGTATAACGTGTCTGAGTCTGATAGTTTTTAAGGTGGAGTCCTTGAATTCTAGTGTCCCATTGAAAAGAAAGTGTGCTTCTTTTGGTCTCGTTGACCTGCTGGCCGTGCCTTTCTTGTCTGCATTATTGTGCAACCAGTCATTACACCCTAATCAAGTTTAATCATGGGAGGATTGACCTGCATTGAGCAATTTTTGCATACATAAAGTCTTACCATTCCAAGCACCCACTTGTTTCTGAAGCTCAGTGTTTCTCAAAGTAAGTGTTTCCATTACTACATTGAGAAGTTTCACCTTTTCATTTCCTTCTTTTAGTTCATCTTGAGCATTGATTAGACTATTATTAATCTCTTCATGTATTAAAGAGTCTTTCACGCTTGCAATCTGCTTAAGATTTTTTTTATTTTCCTTTAAAAGGGAAATAAAGTTCTTAGAGGTTTCTTGAAGTGCTTCCTTCAATTACTCTATTCTGGCATCTTAGTCAGAAAGATCAAATACCTGCTCCTTTTTATCCTCCTTTTCCATGAGACATAGATTGTGTCTTCATCGTCAGAGTCTGTATCGCTCCATGTCGTTACAGCATAGGCTTTGCTTCTTTCTTTTCTTATAGAATTGCCTTTGATATGGCCCTTTCTGAATTTTGGTGCACACGAGTCTTGTGTTGGTCGTCTGCATTGTGCTGCAAAGTGCCCCGGTTTGCCACATTTGTAGTAGACTTCCTTTTCTATTTCCTTTCTCTTCGAGGGAAAGTTCTTCCTGAATTTCCTCTTCTTGAATCACTTTTTGAAGTTTTTTCCCTTTAGTGCCAGCTCTTCAGATAGTCCTTGCACACTTGCAGACGAGGAATAAGTGGTCTTCTCTTCTGTCAAGGTCTTCTTTCTGGCATCAACTATTTGCTTCTTCTGCTCAACTTCGAGATTGTATGTATGCAATACACCATACAGTTGAGCCAAAGACATCTTCGTTAGATCTCTGGATTCCCTTATGGCTATGTTCTTTGTCCTCCAGATTTCACCAAGAGATCTCACAAACTTCAGGTTGAGTTCCTTGTTTTCGAAAGTCTTTCCTAAGGTTTTGAGATTGTTGATGAGAATATTGAATCTTTCATAAAAGGTTGTCAGACTCTCATCAGATCTCATTGAGACCCAATCCTATTGTTACATTAGGACATCCTTCTTATTTTCCTTTAT
>LIEC01012628.1:32854-73933 GCA_001925005.1 Drosera capensis | reverse complement strand
CCCCCCAGATGGTGAACTCCTGTAGATGCCATTTCAAAACAGGATACAAGGCATCTTCTGCTAGACTAATCTGTGAGCTTCACAGAGTCTCATACGATTGGCATTTGTCTTCCTATTTACCAAAATGAACATGTCAGTGCTTGATTCTTAACACAGTTGAAAACCAAGCAAATAACAAGCAGGCAGCCATCAGGCATATCCAACTACCAAAAAATGGCAAAACCATGATCTCGCCGGGTCCTAGGAAGTCAGCGCATCTTTGCCTTTAGCATAGCGACGACCCTCTCCAGCTTATCAAACCAAGCTGTGAATTCCATCCCCGATTGCCCAACAGGGCCAAGCAGTACATCTTCGAATTCCTTGTCGCTCATTGCTTCTTCAGCCTTCGTCGTGCCTTTATCTTGGTTCCTGACTTCACCCTCCTTAGCACTCGCATCTAGGCTTTGCCTCTTTCTTTTCTTATAGAATTGCCTTTGCTATGGCCCTTTCTGAATTTTGGTGCACACGAGTCTTGTGTTGGTCGTCTGCATTATGCTGCAAAGTGCCCCGGTTTGCCACATTTGTAGTAGACTTCCTTTTCTGTTTCCTTTCTCTTCGAGGAAAAGTTCTTCCTGAATTTCCGCTTCTTGAATCACTTTTTGAAGTTTTTTCCCTTTAGTGCTAGCTCTTCAGATAGTCCTTGCACACTTGCAGACGAGGAATAAGTGGTCTCCTCTTCTGCCAAGGTCTTCTTTCTGGCATCAACTATTTGCTTCTTCTGCTCAACTTCGAGATTGTATGTATGCAATACACCATACAGTTGAGCCAAAGACATCTTCGTTAGATCTCTGGATTCCCTTATGGCTATGTTCTTTGTCCTCCAGATTTCACCAAGAGATCTCACAAACTTCAGGTTGAGTTCCTTGTTTTCGAAAGTCTTTCCTAAGGTTTTGAGATTGTTGATGAGAATATTGAATCTTTCATAAAAGGTTGTCAAACTCTCATCAGATCTCATTGAGACCCAATCCTATTGTTACATTAGGACATCCTTCTTATTTTCCTTTATTTCCTTGGTTCCTTCAATCCTTAACAATAGAGCTTCCCATGCCTCTTTTGCATTGGTTGTAAGAACCACTATTTCAAACATGTTTTCGTCAAGGGATTTGAATATTTGGTTTTGAACTTTTCTATCAACCAGCACCAAATCCCAATCTTCTCTGGACCAAAGACTCTTTGGCCTATATACTACTCTTGTTGCATCCGTTGGAACTGCCATGATTGGGATATGAGGTCCATCAATGATGATGTCTTGCATTCTTTCATCTATTGAATTGAGATGTGCAAGCATCCTTAGCTTCCAATGGTTGAACTTGTCAAAGGACTCAGATCCTTTGCACAGATCCAAACTCTAGACTCTGCTGCAAGATGTGTTCTTCTGCAGACTAGTGATACTCTTTTCACTGTGATCTTCACGAATTAGCTATCTTGTATAATCTTTGAACTTATGATTGCTTTGCACGCTTGCCTTTCAATCTTATTCAACAACCATTTCTTTTTTCAAAGAGCCTCAACGATTCCCTTTTATAGGTTCAAGGAACGAACCTTTGCAGCATGGCATTCTTTTTGATGTTGACATTTTGCCACTCGTGTCCCCACCATCTTGTTTCTCATGATGGCAGTCACTAACTCTAGAATTTGTGCCATTGCTATCTCTATCATAAATCTTTGTTTGAATGACTCTAGACCTTTGACCCCACCTTAGCAATCATCTCTGCTGCGCTTCAGTCTGCTGCAACCTTTACCTTGCATCCAGTCTCTTCCACATCCTTAGTCTGCATCCCATTCTGGAACTCTGGTCTACACCCAGATCTGATGCACTTCATTCATTACTATGTTGGTCCTTGTCTCGAAGCTTATTCCTAGTTCCTGAAGCCTTTGATTGTGTTTTGTTGCTCACTAATGCCTTAGTTGCTTTTCCAAAGGCCTTTGTAGTAGTCTACATCTGGTGGCTCACATAATGTCCATCATCTGTAGCCATCTTCACTCCAGCATACAATCTAGACTGCAACTCCCTACTTGACTTCTAGCCTAAACACACTAACTACATTATGACTAATACATATCAGCTTTGTTCTATCAATTTCTATACATTTGGAGGGATTACACATTTCTATCAAAAGGTCATATTTTAAGATTTTAAATCTACAAAAAAAGTTGCTAACACGTTGATTTCCAAATAAAATATGGTTCCTCCAAAGCTACCCAAATGCCCAACAGTGGAGAGCCACATCATGCTCATTCGACAAGTTCAATCAGTTGAAGCTAAGGATGCTTGCATACTTGGATTCCATAGATGAAATGATAAATGACGTTATCAGGGATGGACCATACATACCAATGATGCCAGATCCAATTGATACAAACAACGAAGTGAAGAAGCCAAAATCACTTTGGACAAAGGAGGATTAGGATCTAGTGTTGGTGGACAGAAGACCAAGAAATCGGATATTTAAAGCTCTCGATGATGACATGATTGAGACAGTGGTTCACATAACCACTGCAAAGGAAGCATAGGATGCTCTACTGCTCAGAAAAGAAGGAACCAATGCAATCAGAGAAAATCATAAGGTTGTTCGGATGCAGTAGTTTGACTAGGTCTCAATGAGATCTGATAAGAACCTAACCAACTTCTGTGAAAGGTTCAACATACTCATCAATAATCTCAAGACTTTGGGAAAGACTTTTGATAATAAGGAAGTCAACCTAAAGTTCATGAGATCACTTGGTGAGGTATGGAGTACAAAAACCACAGCAATAAGGGAGTCGAGAGACCTAGCCAAGATGTCCTTAGCTCAACTATATGGTGCACTGCATACATATAATCTGAAAGTTGAGCAAAAGTGGCAAATTTATGAAGCCAGGAAGAAAATTCTAACTTTCAAGTGAACATGAGATCTATAGCAGAAGACGAAACAAGCGACATCTCGTCTACAAGTGAACATGTTATATATCAGAAGAACTTGCGCATATGTGCAACAAGTTCAAAAAATTGTTCAAAAATAAGAACGCAAGGAAGAATCACTCAACCAAAGCCAAAGAAGCAGAGAAAGAAGTCTGCTACAATTGCGGAAAGCCAGGTCACTTTGTTACACAATGCAGATGACCTATAGAGGAACCGTCTACACAAAGGTGCCAGAAGGCATATAGCAAAGGGAACCCTGGTAGAAAGAAAAAGGGCAAAGCCTATGCTACCAAGAATTGGAGTGAGACATATTCTGATGGTGATGAAACGAGCTCAAATGCTCAACTCTTTTTCAAGGAAAAAACAGGAAAAAAAAACATTAGGTATTTGATTTTTCTAACTCAGATGCCACTCTCGAAGAATTGAAGGAAACACTTCAAGAAACCTCTCAAACCTTTATCTCCCTCTCAAGAGAAAATAAAGAGAATCTCAAGTAGATTACAAATCTCAAAAAGAAATACAATGTAACATACAAAGAGATCAACGATGGCCTAGCCAAGGCTTAGAATGAAGTAAAGAAATCAGATCAAAAAGTAAAGATTCTCAATGCAGTAGTAGAGATGCTCACATTGAGAAATGCTTAGCTTCAAAAACAAGTATGATTGATGTGCAATCCCTCCATTTGTATAGAAATTGATGTAAAAAAACATAGATATATTAGTTATAATGTAGTTCGTGTGTTTATGCTAGAAGTCAAGTAGGTAGTTGCAGTCTAAGTCAGATACCAGTGAGCAGACGGTTGCAGATGTTTGAAGATCGTGCAAGCCACCAGATGCAGACTACTACAGAGGACTCTGGATCAACAACAAGAGCATTCATAAGCAACAAAGGAACTCAAAGGCTTCAGGATCAAAGACCGAGCTTGCAAACGAGGACCAATATAGCAAGGCATAAACTGAGCCAGATTTGAGTGTAGACAAGGGTTGCAACAGAGACTGGGTGCAGATTTGGGTTGCAGTATGGGATGCAGACTAGGGTTGTGACAGAGACTGTGTGCAGACCAGAAGTTACAGCAAAATGGACTGCAGCAGAGGCGATTACCAAGGTAGGGTCAGAGGTATGAAGTCAGTTAAGAGAGGATTTGAGTTAAAGTAGCAACGGCACGGATTCTGTGTTAGTGGACTACCAGCATCAGGAACGAGATGGTGGAGGACATGAGTGGACTGCTAGGAACAGTGCATTGTCTAGAATGGTTCGTTCCTTGAAGCCTTTAAAAGGGAACCGATGAGGCTTATTGAGAAATGCTGTTGAACAAAGATTGAAAAGGAAATAGTGCGAAGCAATCTAGCAATTCAAAGATTACTCAAGAAAGCTAAGTCGTGAAGATACAAAGGAAAGTGTCACTAGTCTGCAGAAGATCAAAGTCTTGCAAAATTGTCCAGAGTTCGGATTTGTGCAGAGCAACTAGGTTCTTTGTCTTTCATACAAGTTAGATAACTTGTAAAAGGAAAGTCCCTTGTAAGCAAATATAAGAAGATAGTGATACTCACCTCTTGGCTTGACTACACTGATCACCAAGGGAAGACTGGATTAAGCTCTCGATCATCATTTGATATCGAGTGTCAAAACCAGTATAAATATTGTGTATGTCTATTGCTTTCATTACTTTGATATTTAGAATTGCTTCTAATAGATCATCACAACCAAAAAGAGATAAACTAAAAGAGTTACCCATCTCTGCTGCAGACTAACGACTGTTGTTTGTAGACTACCTGAGTAGTCTGCATAAGAGCAATAGTCTGCACAAAATTAGTATTCCGCATAAAAAAGATCAATAAAGTCTTATACAACCTATTCACCCCCCTAGGTTGAAACTCGAACCTTACAATTGGTATCAGAGCCTGACTTTCCAGACTTTAACGGTTATTGGAAAGAAAGGGTAACATATTATACTTGTAAAGAATTTACTAACAGTTTGCTTGTGTGAAGATTATCATCAATAATGGCACCACCAAAGTTTCCTAAATGTCGTAACAGTGGAGAACCTCCAACCTGCTCTTTCGACAAGTTCAACCACTGAAAACTGAGAATGCTTGCACATCTCAACTCCATTGATGAAAGCATGCAAGGCATTGTCCTGGATGGACCAAATGTTCCAATGATGCGAGATCCAAAGACCCAACAAGAGAAGTACAACGGCCAAAATCCCTCTGGACCAGAGAAGACTGGGATCTATAGATGGTTGGGAGAAAAGCTCTAAACCAAATATTCAAATCCCTAGATGACAATATGTTTGAAATTGTGGTTTATACCAAAACAACAAATGAAGCATGGGAGGCCTTAATGCTAAGAAATAAAGGAACAAATGAATTCAGAGAGAACAAGAAAGATTTATTGATACAACAATACTAGCTGGTCTCAATGAGGTCTGATGAAGATCTCACAACCTTCTTTGAAAGATTCAATATTCTCATCAGTAATCTCAAAACCTTGGGAAAGACTTTTGAAAATAAGGAAGTCAATCTTAAGTTTGTAACATCTCTTGGTGAGATCTGGAACACAAAGACAACTGCAATAAGAGAATCCAGAGATCTAATGAAGATGTCCCTGGATACTCTTTATGGTATTCTGCATACTTATGATCTTGAAGTTGAGCAGAAGAAGCAGATTGATAGTGCAAGAAAGAAAACCTTGGCTTTCAAAGCTCAAGAGAGAGTTTTGAAATCCATAGCAGAAGAGGAGAACAGTGACACCTCGTCTGCAAGTGAAGAAGATCTATCAGAGGAACTAGCAGTAATGGGGAAGAAGTTCAAGAAGCTATTCAAAAAGTGAACCTTCGAAAAGAACTTTCCCTTAAAAACCAAAGATACAGACAAGGAAGTCTGCTACAACTGTGGCAAACCAGGACACTTTGCTGCTCAGTGCAGACGACCAACTCAAGACTCGTCTGCACTAAGGTTTAAAAAGGACCACAACAAAGTTACCCCTGGGAAGAAGGAAAGAGGCAAGGCATATGCAGTAAAGACATGGAGAGACATGGACTCTGATGATGAAGATATTATGTCAAATGCTCAGCTATGCCTCATGGCAAAAGAAGAAGAACAAAAGCAGGTATTTGATCTTTCTCACTCAGAAGCTACTATAGAGGAATTGAAGGAAGCACTTCAAAAAACCTCTGAAAGATTTATTTCTCTTCTAAAAGAAAATAAGGAAAATCTTAAGCAAATTGCAATTCTCAAGGAGAAATACAATTTAAATAAAGAGACTAAAAATAGTCTAATCAATGCTCAAGATAATCTGAAGGTAGCAGATGAAAAAGCTAAATTTCTCAATGCAGTAGTGGAAATACTTACTATGAGAAACACTGAGCTTTCAAAAGCAGATAGATGCCTGAAATGGCAAGACCCTAGATCTACAAAAACTAATCAATGTAGGTCAATTCTCCCATGATAAAACTGGGATAGGATACAATGATTGGTTGAATAATAATAATGATAAAAAGGAAATCACCAAGAAAGATGAGCAGACCACTGCAATAGTCCTATAGAAAAAGAATATATCTACTGCAGGAGAGGTGCAGACGAAGAAAGCCTATACTATAAGATATGCGCATAAGAGTCAATACTCTACTGCACAAACCATGCAGAGTAGGAATAACTCAGCTACACCAACAGTTCTGAAAAAGAACAATATTCTCAAGAGATCTGTAATGCAAAGTAAGATCTCTACTGCTCAGCCTCAAAGGAACTGGAGCACACTACCTGTATATATGTATAATAAAAAAAGAGTAAGAAACTCTCAAATGCAATTTAGAGAAGGACCCCATGAAGCTCAACATACACCCAACTATTCAGTATGGAATAACTCCTTGAGATCAACATGGAGAAAACCATACTCAAGACACGCATACTCATGTCAAGAGCTACAGACCAAGTGGAGCAGACCACTTAAAAGCATAAGACCAAAGGTCTACTGCTTTACCTGTGGAAAACTTGACCACAAATCGTTTGATTGCTGGAACTCACATAAGTAGATAGTTCAAGTGTGGGTTCCAAAAGCTAACCAATAAGGACCCAGATAAGTGGGTACCATGTACAAAGTTCTTCATGTTTTCATTACAGGAAAAGAAAAAGGGGATATGGTACTTGAACAGTGGATACTCAGGACATATGACTGGAGACAAATCCAACCTTGAAGATTTCAGAAAAGTACAAGGACCTCTTGTCATATTTGGATGAGGAAAGCCAGGTACAACTAAAGGTTATGGAACCCTTAGTATAGGTTCTTTAATCTTTAGAGATATTGCTTATGTCAAGGGCTTAGAACATAACCTGTTATCCATTAGTCAGTTATGTGATAAGAACTATGATGTGTCATTCACTCACAATACATGTCAAGTAATAAATAAAATCACGCAAGAAGTCAAATTACTAGGAATTAGAAAAAGAAATATATATGCAGTGGACTTCGACTCCTCACAGTCAGAACAGATTACTTGTTTCTATACTAAAGAAGCTGAAGATGCAAATTGGATATTACACAAGAGGCTAGCTCATTTGAACTTCAAAACCATAACAAGATTATCCTCAGAAAACCTAGTAAGAGGACTCCCACAAATAAAATTCAAGAAGGATAAGTTATGTAGATCATGTCAGGATGGAAAGCATACTAGGACAAACTTTAAACCTTTAAATTCTTCAGAATCAATTATGATTCTTGAACTTCTGCATATGGACCTCTTTGGTCCAGTTCAGATAGAAAGCTTAAGTAGTAAAAAATATACTCTAGTTATAGTAGATGATTACTCCAAGTATACTTGGGTAGTATTCTTACATAAAAAGAGTGAAACATGTAGTCTGCTAACAAGGTATACTCTAGTCTGCTAACAGGTATACTCTAGTTATAGCTAAGTCACTAGTCTACAGAAGAACAAAGTCTTGCAGAAAAGTCCAGAGTTTGGATTTGTGCAGAGCAACTAGGTTCTTTGTCTTTCATACAAGTTAGATAACTTGGATATGGAACCCTTGATACTGGTTCCTTAGTTTTTAAAGATGTAGCTTATGTCAAAGGCTTAGAACATAATTTGTTTTCCATTAGTCAGTTATGTTATAAAAACTATGGTGCCTCCTTTACTCATGATTCATATCAAAGTAAAAGACAAATTCACACAAGAAGTCAAACTATTAGGAACTAGAAAAAGAAATATTTACGCAGTAGATTTTGACTCATCATAATCAGAACAAATAACTTGTTTTTATATAAAAGGAGCTGAAGACACAAACTAGCTATGGCATAAGAGATTAGCTCACTTAAATTTCAAAGCTATAGCCAGACTATCCTTAGAGAATCTAGTAAGAGGTTTTCCTCAAATAAAATTTAGGAAAGATAAACGATGAAGACCATGTCAAGAAGGTAAGTAGGCCAGAGCAAGCTTTAAACCTCTAAATTCCTTATAGAATTTTGGAACTATTCCATATTGATGTTTTTGGTCTAATAGAGGTAGAAAGCTTGAATAGAAAGAAATATATGTTGATAATAGTAGATCATTATTAAAGATATACATGGATAATATTTTTACACAAAAAGAGTGAAACTTGCAACCTACTAACTAGGTTCCTAAGGCAAGTTCAAAATGAAAAAGGCATTGAAGTAATTATAATTAGAAGTGATCATAGTACTGAATTTGATCAAACAGGAGTAGATTCTCACCATGTTAGCAGACTAGAGTGGAATAAAACATAACTTCTCACCATCTAGAACACGTCAACAAAATAGTATAGAAGAATAAAAAAACAAGACACTTATAGAGACAACCAGGACAATTCTTGGTGATGTTAACTTACCAAAAACCTTCTGAGCAGAACTAGTAAACATTGTATGCCACATTCAAAATAGATGTATTATACACAAAATGCATAAAAAGACCTCCTATGAATTATGGAAAGGAAAAACACAAAGTATCAAATACTTTCGTGTCTTCAGATGCAAATTCTATATACATAATGTAAGGTCCAAGATTTAACCTAGAGGGGGTGAATAGGTTGTTTCAAAACTTATTCTTACTTTTAATGTGGAATACTAATTCTTTACATACCACTATTCTATGCAGACCACTAAGGTAGTCTACAGATGACAGTTGGTAGTCTACACAAGAGAGTTCAAACTCTCTGAGTTTATCTCTATTTGGCTGTGATGATTTGTTTCTAACAGTTCTAAATATCAAGTAATAAAGACAAGTAATAGACACTATTTATACTGGTTCAAACACTCGTTATCAAATGATAATCGAGAGCTTAGTCAAGTCTTCCCTTGGTGACCAGTGTAGTTAAGCTAAGAGGTGAGTATCAGTATCTTCTTTTTTAAGCTTACAAAAAAACTCCCTTTTACAAGCTATCTAACTTGTAGAAAAGGTAAAGGACTCAGATCCTTTGCACAGATCCACACTCAGGACTCTACTACAAGATGTGTCCTTCTGCAGACTACTGACACTCCTTTCACTGTGATCTTTATGAATTACCTCTCTTGAATGATCTTTGAACTTTTGTTTGCTTCACACACTCTCCTTTCAATCACATTCAATAGCTCTTCTTCAAAGAGCCTTAATGGTACCTTTTTATAGTGTCAAGGAATGAACCCATCAATAAGGTACTGTTTCTAACATGACACTTTACCACTCGTGTCCCCCACCACCTTGTTTTTGATGCTGGCAGTCCACTAACTTCAAACATTATGTCGTTGCTGCTTTAACATAAATCTTCGTTTGACTAACTCCAGACCATTGACCCAACCATAAGCAACCATCTCTACTACACACAATCTATTGCACCTTAGTCTGCATACTACTGTGAGATCTCGTCAGCACCCAGATCTACTGCATATTGATGCATTCTGTGTTGGTTCTCGTCTGCAAGCTCAATCCTAGATCTTGAAGCCTTTGACGTTCTTTTGTTGCTCATGAATGCCTTAGGTGCTTAGTCAAAGTCCTTTGTAGTACTCTATATCTGGTGGCTCATCTGATCTTCATCATCTACATTTGTCTATTTTCCAGCATCCAAGCTAGACTGCAACCATCTACTTGACTTCTGGCCTAAATATACTAACTACATTATGACTAATACATCTCAGTTTTGTTACATCAATTTCTATACAATTGGAGAGATTGTACATTCCTATTAATCTCCCCCTAAATTGATGCTAACAAACACTCATATGTAAAACAACAAGATTATAACTTTTCTAAGTACATGTTTACATTGTTTTTAAATCCAAAAAGAAAAAGAAAAATGAAAGAGCAGTATAGATATTTATACTTACCTTTGATCCTCCTTTCCTTTCCTATGCTTGAGCTTGTGTTCCTCCTCAGATTCTTTTTTGTGCTTGTGAGATCTTTCTTCTTACTCTCTATATCGTCTACGTTTTTGATGCGATTGTTCTCCATGATATTTTTGAATTTTAGCAGACCTTTCCCTGTCTCTCTCACAGGAATTTCTTATCTTGATTGTAGAAGACTTCTCCCCCTGAGTCTCAGCTGGGGTCTTCTGTTGCTCAATTACAGGAGTCTATTGTGGCTCTTTTATAATCTGCTTCTCCTCTTTTTTGTTTGCATTCAAGGTGGAGGTGACAGATTCAATGGCAGTACACAGAGCTTGAAATTCAGAGAAGATGTTCTTCTAAACTATATCAAGTTTGGTTTCAAGGAGTTCAAACTTGGTGTCATTGAAGCGTATGGTCTTATCTAGTTGTTTTTTAGTGGTCTATAGAGCCTTGTTTAGTTTCCTTAGATCAGCTATATTTTGTTGAGATTGGAAAAGCTCAGTCTATATTGTTGAAGGTTGAGAGCATTGGCTCTTTGCATTTGGTCTATAAGCCCTGCTGTCAGTTTGTCAAGGGATGTTCGAAGATCTTCAAAGCCTTGAGTTCTGATTTGCTTTTCATGTTCAAACTCTTCTACTATTGGCTACAGGGTGTCAAGCAATTCATGAAGCGCTTCTTTGTTCCATTCTTGCATGTTGTAAAGTTCTTGATCTAATCTTCCCAATCTATAGCTTATAGTGTCCTCTAAGGGAAAGGAGTATATCCTTTCTGTAGGTGGCTTTGGTTGCACTTTAATAATTTGAACGTCATCATCAAATGCTTCCTTCAGTGTCTTGATTGTAGATGGAGGAGTTGGCCGTGTTTTTGATGCACTGTTGCTTGGTATTCCCTAGGTAAGTCCCATTGATGGTGGATCTTCTTGTGTTTGTATCTTTCCAAACAAGAAAGGTGATGTAAATAGCAGATTTGATATATTATGTAGGGCAAGACGAGTTGTTGTTGATTGCTCTATCTCAGCTGCATCTTGTAAGAACTCGTCTGTATCCTTTATCTCAGCTATAGACCTAGTAGTGATATATCCCAGTCTGATGTGGTTGTGACTGTTGTTGGATGTTCAACTATGGGCAGTTCCACCTTTGGTGCTTCAACAATGTGTGCATCTTTGTATCTTTCATCAAAGTCTTTTTCAGCTGTATGAGACTTTGTTGCAGATAGTGTATTTGAGTGTTCTTCTGTTCTAGGTTGTTCTACCTCAATTTGTTCTGTGGCTTGATCTTCAGCTGCTTGCTCTTTAGCTGCAAGTGCGATCACCACTTGTGTCTCTCTTGTAGTTTCTTCTGTTTCATACCCTTCTGCTAGGACTCAGCTACAGCTTCATCTTCTTCTAAAGGTTCTTTTTCTGCTGGTTCATCAGCTGCTTGTTCTACTGCAAGAAACTCTTCTGCAATGGTCTGAACTATGGTAGGCTGTTCTTAGATATCTTCCTTTGCCACTTGATCAGTGATGTCATCATCATCATCTTGAGCATCAGGTTGATATTGATTACCACCATCATTACCATCATCACCTGATGGTTGATGTTCTCCTAAGTCATGTCTAGAAAGATAGTCATATATCTCCTCGATTGCAGCATGAACATGTTTATCTTGAGCTTTTTGAGCTTTGCCTTGACTCCTGGTGAACTCAATAGGTCTGAGTATTGCGTGTCTGACAAACTCCAGTAGAGCTCTGCCTTTTTGGATATTTCCATGTAGCCTTCCTCCTGGTTTATACACCTATAAACGGTTGTGACTGTTTTGCAGGTTTGATGGTAGTCTGCACAGGGACAGTCTTCTTTGTCAATCCAATAGGTTGCTTGTTTATCTTTTTTACATCTATCTGTTTGGCCACTGTCTATGGCCTTCCCTCCTTATGAGAGAGCTTCAGCTTCTCTTTGAGAAAGATACTGATTATCCTTCCAAACAATGGTTGCTTTGATTGTACAGCTTTGGCAAGCTGATGCATGAGCAATCTTCCCAATTGACATCGTATTTCGTGAGGATTGCACACATGATTTCTTGCTGATTAGTGGTAATCTAATCTTTATTGAATTCTCAGGAGAGAATAACCTTCTTGACAATATCAGAAAGCATCTTGTGCTGTTTGCATAAGAACTTCTTCATTGTTCTTATTCCTTCCTTATACTTATCTTCTTCAAGCATGGCATGTTGTCATAATTATAGGTGGAATGATCCTCGACCCTTCGTTTGGTAAGCTTAAAGATTGAGCAAAGTTATCTGCCTTGATGTACATTATAACTTTCGATGCAATAGACGTGTACGAGATCAAGTGCAGATTGTCTAAGACTTTGGCTTTGTCGATGAAATCAAGTACCTCTTCATCATAGATTCTTCTTGTTCGTTCGCAGAAGTACTTGAGTCCGGCTGCTTGAATGAGATCGACGACTTCCTTTATTTCATCTGATTCGTCTCTCAAAGTGTTGAAATCGAACAACACACCAGTTTGGAGTTTGACCTTTCTTGACGGGCTTGATTTATCGGATTTAGAGCTCTTCTTTGAGATATTTGATGGATTGAGGGCTATTTCGAAGAGTGTTTTTTGAAGATCTTGAGTTTCAAAGGTTATTTTGAGAAAAATTAAAAGCTAGGGTTTTCAGCTCTTGATGACAATAGAAGGTTATGAGTTTCGAGAGAAAGTGAGAGCGTTTTAGAGAGAGAGAGTATATGAGAGTGTAAAGTTATTTTCATTTAGAAAAATTTCTTCTTTTATAGTCGTAAGAGATATTATCGCTGCTAGAAATTTCTAGCAGTTATACAGTATGGGCCAATTGTTTTGACCGTTGCATGATTTAAACAAAACGGTTTTGTTAAGTTAATATTTTTTCCAAAAATAAGTGCAGTTAAGCAATATTGTTTCTAGTGTGCTTCCACGTTTGCATCAAGCAGTAGAACAATAATGCTAGTCTGCATAAAATAATGCCAGTCTGTATTCTATATATGTAGTAGAGTAGTAAGACATTTTTTTTCCAGTTTCAATTTTTTAAATCAAGTATACCTAATTCTCCTCTAAATTGAATAAACTTGCTCTTATCGAGAGGTTTTGTTAAAATGTCTGTAATTTGTTTTTTTTGTTGGAATATATTCCAATTTAATATGACCTTTTTGCACATGATCTCTTATAAAGTGATATCTCACATCAATATGCTTAGTTCTTGAATGAAAAACTCAATTTTGTGAAATTGTCATTGCACACGTGTTGTCACAAAATATAGAAATTTCAGATAGTATCATACATTAGTCTGCAAGCTGTGATCTCATCCATAGTATTTGTGCAACATAGCTTCCTACAGCTATGTACTATGCTTCTCCAGTAGGGGTTGACACAGTGGTCTACTTCCTGTTGAACCAGGAAATCAATCTTGCACAAATAAATTGACATGATCCACTTGTGCTTTTCCTATCAACCCTACAACCTGTACCAAGCAGGTTATGTTCTAAGCCTTTAACATAAGCAACATCTCTAAAGATTAATGAACCTGTACCAAGGGTTTTATAACCTTTAGTTGTACCTGCTTTTCCTCCTCTAACTGTGACAAGAGGTCCTTGTTTTTTTTCTGTAATCTTCAAAGATGGATTTGTTCCTTGTCATATGTCTGAAGTATCCATTGTCTAGATACCATATACCTCTTTATCTTTCCTTTCTTGTTTGGATTATTATGCAACCATTCATTACACCCTAACCCAATTTTATCATGGGAGGATTGACCTGCATTGAGCAATTTTTGCAAACATAAAGTCTTATCATTCTAAGCACCTACTCGCTTCTGAAGCTCAATGTTTCTCAAAGTAAGTGTTTCCACTACTACATTGAGAAATTTGACTTTTTTATTTGCTTCTTTTAGTTCATCTTGAGCATTGATTAGACTATTATTAATCTCTTCATCTATTAAATTGCATTTCTCTTTGAGACTTGCAATCTTCTTAAGATTTTTTTTATTTTCCTTTAAAAAGGAAATAAAGTTCTCAAAGGTTTCTTGAAGTGCTTCCTTCAATTACTCTATTGTGGCATCTGAGTAGAAATGATCAAATACCTGTTGCTTTTTATCCTCCTTTTCCATGAGACATAGATTGTGTCTTCATCGTCAGATTCTGTATCGCTTCATGTCTTTTCAGCATAGGCTTTACCTTTCTATTCTTATAGATTTGTCTTTGCTGTGGCCCTTTTTGAATTTTGGTGCACACGAGTCTTGTATTGGTCATCTACATTGTGCTGCAAAATACCCAGTTTGCTCCAGTTGTAGCAGACTTCCTTTTCTGTTTCCTTTCTCTTCGAGGGAAAGTCTTCCTGAATTTCCTCTTCTTGAATAGCTTTTTGAAGAAATTGCCAACTCTTCAGATAGTCCTTGCGCACTTGCAGACGAGGAATCAGTGGTCTCCTCTTCTGCCAAGGTTTTCTTTCTGGCATCATCTATTTTCTTCTTCTACTTAATTTCGAGATTGTATGTATGTAATACACCGTACATTTGAGCTAGGGACATCTTTGTTAGATCTCTCGATTCCCTTATAGATGTGGTTTTTGTGCTCCAGATTTCACCAAAATATCTAAGAAACTTCAAGTTGACTTCCTTGTTTTCGAATGTCTTTCCTAAGGTTTTGAGATTGTTGATAAGAATATTGAACCTTTGATAGAAGGTGGTCAAATTTTCATCAGATCTCATTGAAACCCAATCGTATTGTTGCAATAGGACATCCTTCTTGTTTTCCCTTATTTCATTGGTTCCTTCATTTCTTAGTAGTAGAGCTTCTCATGCCTCCTTTGCAGTTGTGATATGAACCACTATTTCAAACATGTTGTCATCAAGGGCTTTGAATATCTGGTTTTGATCTCTTCTATCAACGAGCACCAGATCCCAGTCTTCTCTGGACCAAAGACACTTTGGCCTAAATACTTCTTTTGTTGTATCCATTAGATCTAGCATTATTGGAATATGGGGTCCATCAGTGATGATGTCTTGCATTCTTTCGTCTATTGAGTTGAGATGTGCAAGAATCCTTAGCTTCCAATGCTTGGAATTGTCAAATGAACATGATGGAGGTTCTCCACAGTTGGGACACTTAGGATGTTTTGGTGGTGCCATTGTTTTTCACAGAAACAAACTGTTAGTATTTTCTTTGCAAATAAGATAATGACCTTTTCTTTCCATAAACTGTTAAGTCTGGAAAATCTGGCTTTGATACCAATTATAAGGTTAAAGATTCAACCTAGAAGAGGGGGGGGGGGGGAATAGGTTGTATCAAAACTTTTTCTGACTTTTAATGAGGAATACAAGTTCTTTACAGACCACTGTTCTATGCAAACCACTTAGGTAGTCTGTAAATGACAATTGGTAGTCTGCACCATATTTCAAACTCTTTGAATTTATCTCTCTTTGGCTGTGATGATTTGTTTCTAACAGTTCTAAATATCAAACAATAAATGCAAGTAATAGACATTGTATTTGTACTAGTTGAAACGCTCGTTATCAAATGATAATCGAGAGCTTAGTCAAGTCTTACCTTGGTGACCAGTGTAGTCAAGCCAACAAATGAGTATAACTATCTTCTTGTTTGAGCTTACAAGAAAACTGCTTTTTACAAGGTATCTAACTTGCACAAAAGATGAAAAACTCAGATCCTTTGCACAGATCCAAACTTAGACTCTACGATAAGATATGTCCTTTTATAGACTAGTGATACTCCTTTCATTGTGATCTTTACGAATTAGCTCTGATAGGAATGTGCAATCCCTCCAGTTGTATAGAAATTGATATAACAAAATTGAGATGTATTAGTTATAATGTAGTTTGTATGTTTAAGCTAGAAGTCAAGTAGGTAGTTGCAATCTAGGTCATATGCCAGTGAGCAGACGGATGCAGATGGGAAGACATCGTGCAAACCACCAGATGCAGACTACGAAAGAAGACTTTGGATAAACAGCTAGTACATAATAAGCAACAAATGAACTCAAAGGCTTCAGTGGAAGGACTAAGCTTGTAGACGAGAACCAACATGGCAAGGCATGAACTGAATCAGATCTAAGTGCAGACCGTAGTTGCAGCAGAGATTGGTCACGAACTAGAGTTGTAGTATGCAGACTAGGGTCGTGATAGGGCTGTAGTATGGGATCCAGACTAGGGTTGTAACAAAGACTGGGTACAGATTGGAGGTCGCAGGAGACTGGATTGCAGCAGAGATGATTGCCAGGGTGGGGTCAGAGGTTTGAAGTCAGTCAAGCGAGGATTTGACTTAAAGTAGCAACGGCACAAATTCTGGAGATAGTGGACTGCCAGCATCAGGAACGAGATGGTGGGGAACACTAGTGGCAAAGTGTCATTCTGGAAACAGTACGCTATCTCCAGTAGGTTAGTTCCTTATGCCTTTAAAAGGGGACCGGTGAAGCTTATTGAGAGTGCTATGGAACGTGGATTGAAAAGAAAAGAGTGCAAAGCAATCTAGAAATTCAGAGATCACTAAAAAGGCAAATCGTAGAAAAAGTAAAACTACTTGCAAAGCAAAACTAGAAATCTAGAAATTCAAAGCAAAACTTGAACCTTACAATTGGTATCAGAGCCTAATTTTCCAAACTTAACGGTTAATGGAAAGAAAAAGTCACATATTCTATTTGCAAAGAAGTTACTAACAGTTTCTTTGTGTGAAGATTACCATCAACAATGGCACCACTAAAGTTTCCCAAATGTCCTAATAGTGGAGAACCTTCAACTTGCTCTTTCGACAAGTTCAACCACGGGAAGCTAAGAATGCTTGCACATCTCAACTCAATCGATGAAAGGATACAAGACATTGTCCCGGATAGACCAAATGTTCCAATGATGCCAGATCCGAAAGACTCAACAAGAGAAATACAACGACCAAAATCCCTCTGGTCCAGAGAAGACTGGGATCTAGAGATGGTTGGGAGAAAAGCTCTAAATCAAATATTCAAATCCCTAGATGACAACATGTTCGAAATTGTGGTTCATACCAAGACAACAAATGAAGCATGGGAGGCTCTAATGCTAAGAAACGAAGGAACTAATGAGATCAGGGAGAACAAGAAGGATGTATTGATACAACAATACGAACTAGTCTCAATGAGGTCTGATGAAGATCTGACCACCTTCTTTGAAAGATTCAATATTCTCATCAACAATCTCAAAACCTTAGGCAAGACTTTCGAAAATAAGGAAGTCAACCTAAAGTTTGTGAGATCTCTTGGTGAAATCTGGAACACAAAGACAACTGCAATAAGAGAATCTAGAGATCTAACAAAGATGTCCCTGGCTACTCTGTATGGTGTTCTACATACTTACAATCTTGAAGTTGAGCAGAAGAAGCAGATTGATAATTCAAGAAAGAAAACCTTGGCTTTCAAAGCTCAAGAGAGAGTTTTGAAATCCATGGTAGAAGAGGAGAACAGTGACACCTCGTCTGCAAGTGAAGAAGATCTATTAGAAGAACTAGCACTAATGGGGAAGAATTTCAAGAAGCTATTCAAAAAGAGAACCTTCAAAAAGAACTTTCCGTCAAAAAACAAAGATGCACACAAGGAAGTATGCTACAACTGTGGCAAACCAGGACACTTTACAGCTCAACGCAGACGACCAATCCAAGACTCATTTGCACCAAAGTTCAAGAAGGACCACAACAAAGTCATTGTTAGGATAAACACGGGTCAATCCTCCCATGATAAAACTGGGTTAGGATACAATGAATAGAGCAGACTACCTGTACATGCGTATGATCTGAGAAAGAACAACATTCTCAAGAGATCTTTACTGCAGAGTAAGATCTCTACTGCTTAGCCTCAAAGGAATTGGAGCAGACTACCTGTACATGCGTATGATAAATATAATGAGAAGGAAAAGGTAAGAAACTCAGAAAGGGAATTTAGAGAAATGCCCTATAAAGCTCAACATACACCTAACTACTCAGTATGGAATAACTCCTCAAAATTAACTTGGAGAAGACCATATTCGAGGCACATATGCTCATGTCAATAGCAGCAGACCAAGTGGAGCAGACCACTAAGAAGCATAAGACCAAAGGTCTACTACTTTACATGTGGCAAGATTGGCCACAAATCATTTAAATGTTGGAACTCACACAAGAAGATAATTCAAGTGTGGATTCCAAAAGCTAACCAATAAGGACCCAAATGAGTGGGTACCATGTATAAGCTCTTCATGTTTTCATTACAGGAAAAGCAAAAGGGGATATTGTACTTTGATAGTTGATGCTCAGGACACATGACGGAAGACAAATCCAACCTTGAAGATTTCAGAAAAGAACAAGGACCTCTTGTCATATTTGGAGGAGGAAAGGCCGGTACAACTAAACGTTATGGAACCCTTTCGTACAAGTTCTTTAATCTTTAGAGATGTTGCTTATGTCAAGGGCTTAGAACATAATCTTCTATCTATTAGTCAATTATGTGATAAGAATTATGATGTGTCATTTACTCAGGACACATGCCAAGTAAAATATAAGATCACAGAAGAAATCAAATTACTAGGAATTAGAAAAGGAAACATATATGCAGTAGACTTTGATTCATCACAATCAGAACAAATTACTTGTTTCTACACTAAAGAAGCTAAAGATGCAAATTGGTTATGGCACAAAAGATTAGCTTATCTTAACTTCAAAACTATAGCAAGACTATCCTCAGAAAACCTAGTAAGAGGACTGCCACAAATAAAATTTAAAAAAGATAAATTGTGTAGACCATGTCAGGAAGGAAAGAACACTAGGACAAGCTTTAAACCTTTAAACTCCTCAGAATCAACTATGATTCTTGAACTACTACATATGGATCTCTTTGGTCCAGTTGAGATGGAAAGCTTAAGCAGAAAAAGATATACTCTAGTTATACTACTACATATGATTACTCCAGATATACTTGGGTAATATTCTTACATAAAAAGAGTGAAACATGTAGTCTGCTGATAAGGTTCCTTAGACAGATTCAAAATGAAGAAGGAATAGAAGTAATCACAATTAAAAGTGATCATGGTACTGAGTTTGATAAGACAGGAATAGATTTCTACTGCAATGATCATGGAATTAAACACAACTTCTCAGCACCAAGAACACCCTAACAAAATGGTGTGGCTGAGAGAAAGAATAGAACACTCATAGAGGCAACTAGAACAATATATGCTGATGCAGACCTATCCAAAAGCTTCTGGGCAGAAGTAGTAAACACAACTTGCTACATTCAAAATAGGTGCACAATTCATAAGCTTTATAAGAAAACCCCCTATGAATTGTGAAAAAAGAAAAACACCAAGTGTTAAATACTTTCATACCTTTGGATGCATTTGTTATATACACAACAATGATAAAAACTATTTACAGAAATTTGATCCTAAGGCGGATGAGGGAACCTTCTTAGGATACTCAACAAACAGCAAGGCATTTAGAGTGTACAATAAGAGAACACAGACTGTTGAGGAGTCAGTTCATGTATCATTTGATGTAAAAGAAACATTCTTAAGAGATGCAAATGTATTTGATGAGGAATGTGCAAGCAATGAATAGGCTACAGAATAGATCATTAATACTGTAGACAAGGAAGAGTCGGCTGCACATAATGATACTGCAGCAGAGGAATAACAATCTCAATGACAATTAGAATCAAATAAACAAGATAAAGGAAGATGGATTAAGGCACATACATAGAATGATATAATAGGAGACAAGAATGCATTTGTGTAGATTAGGAGAGCAACAAATACAGAATGCCTGTCTAGCTGTTTCATATCTGAAATAGAACCTAAGGTAATAAAACAAGCTCTAAATGATCCAAACTGGGTAGATGCAATAAAAGACGAACTAAATGAGTTCGAAAGAAATGAGGTATGGTATCTCACACCAAGACCCAAAAACTCTCCAGTTGTAGGATACAAATGGGTGTTTAGAAACAAATCTGATACAAATGGGTTAAAACAAGCATCTAGGCATGGTATGAAACTCTCTACTCTTTTCTCTGTGAGAATAAATTTGAAAGAGAGAAGGTGGATAAGGAGCATAAGGAACACATATTGTTAGTGCAAATCTATGTTGATAATATTATATTTGGATGCACTAATGATAAGCTTTATGAAAGATTTGTAGAATTAATGAAATCTAAATTTCAAATGAGCTTAATGGGAGAACTAAAATATTTCCTAGGACTACAAGTACAATAACTAAAAAGTGAAAATTTTCTTAAATCAATCCAAGTACTTAAAGAACACAATTAAAAAGTATGGATTGGATAATGCTAGTCATATGAAAACCCCAATGAGCACACATCAATTAAGATAGAAAAAGATGAACTTGGAAAGAAAATAAATCAAACAATATATAGAGGAATAATAGGATCAATATTATACCTTACTGCAAGCAGACCAGACATTCAATATGCAGTATGTGTCTGTGCAAGATATCAATTTGATCCCAAGGAATCTCACTACACTGCAGCAAAGAGAATCCTAAGATATCTTAGAGCAACTCTAAATCTTGGTATATGATATCCTAGGGAATTAGATTTTACACTGATAGGCTATTTAGATACAGATTTTGCAGGATGTATAGTTGACAGGAAGAGCACAAGTGGATCATGTCAATTCATTGGAGTAAGGTTAATATACTGGTTCAGCAAGAAGCAGACTACCGTGTCTACCTCTACTGCAGAAATATATTACTACTGGAAGCTGTACTGCACAAATATTATGGATGAGGTCACAACTTGTAGACTATGGTATAATATTCTCTAAAACCTCTATATTTTGTGACAATACGTCTATAATGGTTATTTAAGAAAATCCAGCTTTTCATTCAAGAACCAAGCACATTGATGTCACATATCATTTTATCAGGGATCATTTGTAGAAGGGTCATATTAAATTGGAATATATCTCAACAGAAAAACAAGTTGCAGACATTTTTACAAAACTTCTTGATGAAAACAAGTTTATTCAATTTCGTGAAGAATTAGGTATACTTTATTTAAAACAACAAAACTGGCCAAAATGCTTTACTACTCTACTGCATGTATAGAATACAAACTTGCATCATTCATGAAAAATACAGACTAGCTCTACTGCTCTACTGCACTATTGCTTAGTCAATAAGTTAAGTGCACACTAGAATCAATAGTGCTCTACTGCATCCATTTTAGGAAACAAAATCAGTTTTTAAACGTTAAATAACTGCTTTTCTAAAATAACGCATAACGGTCAATTGATGACTGTTACTGCATAACGGCTAGAAAAAGCACCGATGACTATCATATTCTCCAGACGAGTATAAAAACTGTAGATTTTGAATTAGAAAATCACTTTTTTCTCTATTCACTCTCTCTATCTAACAAACGCTCAAACTCTTTCTCTCTAAACTCTTGACCGCTCTACTGCACGAAATCGAAACCCTAACTTCTTGAAAAATACTTCAATTCGATTTCTAAAATATCGCAGTTCTTTCAAATTGCTTTGAAAATGGCCAACACACCATCCAATTCATCGAAGAGAAGCCAGAAATCCCCTGAATCTTAGAGGAGTCCTTCGAAAAGAATTGAACTTCAAACAAGCGTCGTGTTTGACTTCAATTCAATTCGGGATGAGCAAGAAGAAGTCAGAGACATAGCTGACTTGATCGAAGATGTTGGACTCAAGTGTCTGTGTAAACGTACAAGCATAATATATGATAATGCAGTTTTAGACTTCATCAAGAAGAGGTAAGTTGCAAACAATGTGCAGCAAATTACCTACATCTCTACTGCAACAGGAATAACCATCCAGGTGAACTCTGACGACCTTGCACAATACTTCAATCTTCCAAATGAAGATTCAAGAATCATTCCACCAGAAGTTGTCAAGCTGGGAAGGCAAGCAATGCTCAGCCAAGACAGATGGAATGAGGGGATATAAACAATGAATAAATTCTTATCGAAAGAGCACAAACCACTTGCTGATATCATGAAGAAAGCCATTCTCTCAATAGAATTCAGCAAGGATCAAATAACCTCCGACCAATAGGAGATCATGTGCGCGATTCTCACAAAAACAAGAGTAAACTAGACCAGTAGTGCAGACTGAGGAAGCCATTGATCTAATTAGATTCTCACCATATCCGACAAGCCTGCTCCAGATCCAATCAGATTCAATTAAGAAGAAACACAGTCTGCAATAGTGTAGATTAAGGAAGTCATTGATCAGTCTGTAATAGTGCAGACTGGGCTAATAACTGAGCCCTCTTCATCAAGAATTCCACCAAAAGTCCCTGAAATTGCGCCCTTCATGAAGCGAATATGGCAACTTAGTTCCTGAAGGCAAGAGCAGATGAAGACTTAAAGAACCTGATCTTGGAAGCTCAAGTGAGCTTTCAGGAGTTGAGAAAGGGCCTCGAGATGAGTTCAGACAGAGGCTCGCTGCAGAAGGCTATGCCCACGAAGAAATAAAGGAAATCGAGGTCAAGATGTCAGCTCTTCAGATGAAACCAACCTCAGTTATCTCTATTGCACCAACTCTCACCATCAGACCCCTTGTAGTAGAGCCAACAACGACAACAGCAATTATTCCATTCTTAGCCAGTAGAATGGAAACTTAACCAATTGCAGATGACCAACTGACCACTGCAATTGCCATATGGACAACAACAACATCTACAACTCTGGAAAAACCCTCTCCTGAGAAGATCATTGAATCAGTTATGCAGATGGTCAAGGCAGTCAAGGCAAACCTACTGCAACAGAAACTCATAGATACCCAACTGCTTGCAGAAAGGACAAAAGCCAAGATGAAGAAGAATATTCAAAGTGACAAATTGACTCAGGAGTTCGTATCATAACACAATCTACCTATCAAGAGGCCAAGAACAACACAAACACCGACACCAACACAAACTCCAAAAGCACCAGCAAGGACTACAAGGAGAACTACACGGTCTGCAAGACCAAAGTTGATTCCCCAAGGACCCAAAACACTATACCAGATCAATCCAGACTAGAATGTCAGAAGGGGAGATTCATGAGCTGGTTGAACTCCAAAAGAAGGAAGTAAGCAGGTCAACAAGACCAAAAGAACCTTATTTCCTAATCAATGGAGCTCTTGAATTCAAAGACTCCACACTGAAGACTAAGAGGCTCAAACATGCCCTCCTTATGCACGTTGAGTTTGTCAACATTCTAGAAATTGAAGGAGAACTCAAGAGGATTCTTGAAAAACACATCAAAGCTGTCACCGAGGAGGTCTATTAATATCTCTCTCGACCTAATCTGGGAGAACATCAACCAGCAGGTTATGATGGAGATGTTAATGGAGGTGACCAGCCTCAACAAGACCCTCATGATGATGAAGATGATATCATTGATCAAGTAGCTACTGAAGGAGTTCAAATGCAGTCGACTGCAGCTGAGCAACATGAAGAAACTCCTGTAGATGAGTATGTTGCAGACGAGACATCTCCTGCTGAAGGAGATGCTCCTCCAGCTACTACCCAAGCAGAACCAGTAGCACTCCCAACTGAAGAAGAAGGTCATGATGAGCTCTCAACTGACGAATCTGTTACAGAAACACCATTGATCATTGCTCTTGCAGCAGAAGAGACATCTGATGAGCATGCAGATAAGGGACAAGCCACTCAATAACAGACAGAAACATTTCCTGATATTGAAGAAGACTCACCTGCAGCTGAGCTCACATCCATCGAAGACCCAACAAATGCAAACAAGTTCATTGTTCCAGCAACCAAGACCAATGATGTAGACGAAATCAATTTGGTACAGTAGAGGAACAACAAGCAACTCCATCTAGAGATATTGAACACATAATCTTTACTCCACCATCTGCATTTGGGTTAGCTCAAATGGAACCACATGTACTCTTGGCAATCCTGGAGCCAGTATACGGTGATACCTCAGCTACCAAAATGACTCCAACAGCAATCAAAGACCTGTAGAAAGCATTTGAGAAACAAGAAGTTCAAATCCTCTCTGTCCAACCACATCAGCAAGGGGAAAGAATCCCCTCTTCAACCTCAGAAGACACAACACAGTACAGACTTCGGCAGTTTGATCAAGAGATCTATGGAATGCACTCATGGATCAGGACTGTCTTTCATGATCTCCTAGAAACTTTGAAGCCAATTGCAACTGGCCTTGCAGCAGAAAAGGAGCTCAAAAAATCAACCTTTGATGACTTTGGAGAGACTGGAGTAATTGATCAGATGAAGCAAACCAGATCAGTGAATCTTCACAATCAAAGAATCCACACCTCCAACTTCAGAAAATTCAAGGGGCAACAGTCTACTGCACTACGCAAGCTCAATGAAACGATCCAGACCACCAAGAAATAGATTGATGAGCACATACGAATCAATGACATCAAATTTGGTCTCCTCGAAACCAAATTACAGGTAGTTCAGAGAAATATCTTCTGTGAACTCAAGGGCGTCCGAACTGTTCTTGAAGCACTGAATTCCACCCTCACTGCTAACAAAAAGGGAAGAAATCTTCTTCGGCAAAAAGGAAAAGCTCCTCTGAACAAGGAAAGGAGCCCAAGAGGTCTAAGCATCATAGGGAAGAATCTTATGAAGAACGAAGAGGACGCTTCAGAAGAGATTCAGAGGACAGGCATCGAAAGCGCAGTAAAGAAAGTGATGAAGAAAAAAGATTCAAGGGTAGAAGAGGCAAAGAGCATGAAAGGTAAAACTTAGATTTCTCAATTAAAGTTATTATATTGTTGTTAACAATGTAATTAAGTTGAACTGAGTTTCAACAAATTGTACTAAGTTTGTAAGAAAGTTGGATACTTGTTGTATCACATAGGAGTTTTTGTTAGGATCAATTTAGAAGGAGATTCATAGGAATATGCAATCCCTCAATTTGTATAGAAATTGATGTAACAAAACATAGATGTATTAGTTATAATGTAGTTAGTATGTTTAGGTTAGAAGTCAAGTAGGTAGTTACAATCTAGGTCAGATGCTAGTGAGCAGACGGTTGCAGATGAATGAGGATCGTGCACGCCACCAAATGCAGACTACTACAAAGGACTTTGGATAAATAGATAGTGCATTGATAAACAACAAAAGAACTCAAAGGCTTCAGGATTAAGGACTGAGCTTGTAGACGAGGACCAATCTGGCAAGGCAAGGGTTGAACGTGCAGAAAAGGGTTGCAATAGAGACTGTGTGCAGACTAGGGCTGCAGTATGGGATGCAGACTAGGGTTGTAATAGAGACTGGATATAGACTGGAAGTCGCAGCAGATTAGTTTGCAGTAGAGGTGATTTACTGGATAGGGTTAGAGGTTTGAAGTCAGTCAAGCGAGGATTTGAGTTAAAGTAGAAACGGCACAAATTCTGGAGATAGTGGACTGCGAGCATCAGGAACGAGATGGTGGGGAACACTAATGGAAAAGTGTCATTCCAGAAATAGTGCGCTGTCTGCTACTAGGTTCATGTCTTGAGCCTTTAAAATTGAACCGGTGAAGCAAAGAGTGCAAAGCAATCTAGAAATTCAGAGATCACTAAAAAGGCAAATCGTGAAGATACAGTTGAAAGTGTCACTAGTCTGCAGAAGAACAAAATCTTGCAGTAGAGTCCAGAGTTTGGATTTGTGCAAAGCATCTAGGTTCTTTGTCTTTCATACAAGTTAGATAACTTGTAAAAAGAAAGTTTCTTGTAATCTCAAACAAAGAGATAGTGATACTCACCTCTTGGCAAAAATTGTACAATCAAAATAGCCATTGTTTGGAAGGGTGATCAGCATTCTTCTCAAACAGAAATTGCAATTATCCGACAAGGAAGGGAGGCCATGGACCATGACCAAGAAAATTGATGTCAAGAAGATAGACAAGCAGCCTATTGGATTAAAAAAAACAGATTGGAGCAGTACAAACCATTATCAAGCCTGCAGACCAGACACCTAAGTCTGCAGAAGAGAAGAAAGATTGTACAGACGACCACTGCAATACAGACAAGATCAGCGACCAAGCAAATCAAGAAAGCACCAGCAAGAAGAACTCAACCACCCAAGAAAAAACAACAAAGGGTGACCAAAAAGAAGCTAATCATGCAAGCTTCCGATGAAGAAACCATCTCTGACCATCCTGCCACAGAAAAACCTCTAATGTAGGTAGAAGTACAATCTGCAGATGTACAAATTGGACACATTACTGTGATGTCATCCTAGAGAATGCCTCCTAAGGCACCGGAGCTAGCTGCACTCTATGATGCAAATGTGGCATTGAAATTTTTGAAGAATGGAGCAGACGAGAACCTTCTAAACCTCATCCTGGAAACTCAAAAGAGTTTAATGATGGAGCATACTACTAAAGGTCCTCAAGGTCAGTTCAGAAAAAGACTTATTGTTGAAGGACACACAGAGAATGAGATAAGGAAAATAGAAGCTGATCTCGTAACTCTGCAGACTGGACCAGCTCAAACTACCTCTGTTGCACCCTCCCTCACAATAGGAACCACTGTAGTAGAGCCAACAACCACAACAATCATTCCATTCACAAGGAGTGGAATGGACACCTCTGTGATTGCAGAAGAGCAACCGTCCACTGCAACAGAAGTCTGAACAACAACACAAGTAAGACCTTCTCCAGAGAAAGTCATAGATACCGTCATGTAGACAGTGCGAAATATAGAAAAACAAGCTCGACTGCTCAGAATCAGAACAGCAAGAATAGCCTCTTCACTGCTTAAAGAGAAGAAGCAAGCTGAGCAGCAGCTGAAAGAACAAAGGGAAGGCATGATTCAGGAGTTTGTGGCTCAACACAAATTCCCAATCAAGAGGCCAACGAGGACTGGAAGACAAACAAGATCTTCTAGACCAATATTGGTCCCTTCAGGACCTAAGACTCTTTTAATACCTTAATTGGAGAATCGAACAGGATGACAGAAATAAAGGCTATCCAACTACAGAAGAAGACAGCCAGCAGGTCAACAAGACCTAAGGAGGCACACATTCTCCTAAATGACACACTGGAATTCAATGACTTTACCTTGAAGACAACCAGGCTAAGACATGCAATACTTAGACCAATTGAGTTTGTAAACACTCCTACAATCGAAGCTGAGCTCAAGAAGCTCTTGACAAAGCATGTACTCACTACAATAGAAGAAATATATGATTATCTCTTAAGACCTGACTTGGGAGAGTATCAACCATCAGGTGATAATGGGAATAATGGTGATGGCCAACCACAACTTGATGCTCATGATGATGATGATGATATCATCGATCAAGTTGCAAAGGAAGGTATCCAGGAACAGTCTACTCCAGCTGAAACCACTATAGAAGAGTCCCCTGCAGTAGAACAAGTAGCTGAGGAACCTATAGAAGAGCAACCTGCAGAAAAGAAAGTAGAAGCTCTCACTGAGTCTCACACAAAAGGCTACGAAATAGAAGAATCCACAGTAAAGACACAAGTAGTAATAGCTCTGGCAGCTGAAGATCAAGCAGCTAAGGTTCATGAACCCACTGAGGTTGACTAACCTGCAACTGAAGGAACTACTGAAGCACTACCTGAGGTTCTTTCTGAGGTAGCAACAGAGGAAGAAAGTCACATAGAAATCCCTAAAGAGGAAGATCAGGAAGAGGAATTTCCTACAGTGGAAGAGCTAATGATAGCCACAACAATAACAGGATGGGATCTGGCACTACCTCACCCTACAATTGAGACAAAGGATGCAGACGAGGCAGAACAATCCACTCCAACTCGTCTGGCCTTACACAATCTGTCTAATCTGCTGTTTACACCTCCCTTCTCCTTTGAAAGATGTAAACACAAGCAGATCCACCTTCCATACAAGTTACACTAGGCATCCAAGCAGTAGTGCCTCTACAGACCATCTACACAAAATTCGATGGTGATGTTCAAATTCTCTCAGTATAACCAAGGCCATCTACACAAAAGTTACCCTCTTCTACTTCAGAAGACACCACAGACTACAGGCTAGAAAAATTAGACCAAGACCTATACAACATGAGTTACTTGATACCCTGCAGCGATAGCAGAGGAGTTTGAACATGAAAGAGAAATCCAAACCCAAGGCTTTGAGGAACTTCGAACATCCCTTGACAAACTTACAATAGGGATCATCGACCCATTACAAAGAGCAAATGCCCTCAACCTTCAACAATACAAGTTGAGCTTTTCAAATCTCAACAAATTCAATGGCCAACACAAAGCAGATCTCAGAAAAATATACAATGAACTACAAACCACTCAAAAGGAACTACAAACCACAAGGCAACAGCTTTTTGAAACCTTACGCATCAATGACACCAAGTTTGGACTCCTTGAAACCAAATTTGAAGTAGTTCAGAAGAACATCTTCTCTAAACTTCAAGCAATACGGACTGCTATTGAATCTCTCACCTCTACCCTAAATGCAAAAGACGGCTATAGATGATGAAAATCATATGAGCCACCAAATACAGACTAATATAGAGGACTTTGGATAAACAACTAAGGCATTGATGAACAACAAAAGACACTCAAAGTCTTCAGGATCTAGGGACTGAGCTTGCATAGGAGGACCAACACAGAATGCATCAATGTGTATACGAGGTTACAGCAGGGACTGGTGCAACCTCGTATGCAAACTAAGGTACAGCAGACTGGGTGCAGCAGAGGTGGTTGTTGATGGTGGGGTTAGAGGTCTGGAGATTTGAGTTAAAGGAGAAACGACACAAATTCTAGAGATAGTGGACTACCAGCATCAGAAACAAGATGGTGGGGGACACGAGTGTTCAAGTATCATGTCAGAAACAGTGCAATGCTGTTAGGTTCGATTCCTCAGTCTATAAAGGGAAACCGGCGAAGCTTTTTGATTAAGGTAGTTGAATAAAGATTGAAAGGCAAGTGTGCAAAGTAATCAACGTTCAAAGATTACTCAAGAGAGCTTAATCGTGAAATACATCAAAAAAAGGGTTCACCAGTCTGTAAGAAGAATACCCTCTCGAGAAGAATTCTGGTTGCTGAATCAGTGTGAAGATCGTGGGTCTTATTCTTTTCTACAAGTTGTTTAGCTTGTAAAAATAAATTGTCTTATAAGTAACAAATAAGAAGATAGTGATACTCACCTCTTGGCTTGGTTGCACTGGTCACCGAGGGAAGACTGGACTAAGCACTTGTTCATCAATTGATAACAAATGTCTGAACCAGTATAAATACTGTGCCTCTTTACTTGCTTTCATTCTTTGATATTTAGAATTGTTAGAAATCAACCTTCACAGCCAACTAGAGACAAATTAAAAGAATTGGAATCTCTGTAGTAGACCTTGAACTATTAGTTGTAGACTACCCAAGTAGTCTGCATAGAATAGTGGTCTGCAAAAATATAATCTCCTACATAAAATTGTTAAAACTCGAATTAACCTATTCATCCCCTCTCTAGGTTATATATTGGACCTTACAAAGTCTTTTGCAACAGACCCTCAAGTGTTAGCTATAGACCACCCAAGTGGTCTATATAGAATAGTAGTCTCCAAAAATATAATCTGTTGTATAAACTTGCTAAAATTTTGAATTAACCGATTCAATCCTCTCTAGGTTATATCTTGAACCTTATAATTGGTATGAGAGCCTAACTTTCCAGGAAAGAAAAGATTATTATCTTATTTGCAAAGAAGTTACTGACAGTTTGTTTTTGTGAAGAATAATGGCACTACCAAAGTTTTCTAAGTGTCCTGGAGAACCTCCCATATGTTCGTTTGACAAATTCAACCATTGGAAGCTAAGTATTCTTGCACATTTCAATTCAATAGTTGAAAGAATGCAAGACATCATCACTGATGGACCTCATATTCCAATTATGCCAGATCCAACGTATGCAACAAAAGAAGTATACAGGCCAAAGAGTCTTTGGTCCAGAAAAGACTAGTATCTGGTACTGGTTGATAGAAAAGCTCAAAACCAGATATTCAAATCCCTTGATGACAACATGTTAGAAATAGTGGTTCATACAACTAATGCAAAGGAGGCATGAGAAGCTCTACTATTGAGGAAGGAAGGAACCAACGAAATAGGGGAGAACAAGAAGGATGTCCTATTATAACAATATGATTGGGTCTCAATGAGATCTGATGAAAATCTGAATTCCTTTTATGAAAGGTTCAATATTCTCATCAACAATCTCAAAACCTTACGAAAGAATTTCGAAAACAAGGAAGTCAACCTAAAGTTTGTGAGATCTCTTGATGAAATCTTGAGCACAAAGACCACAGCTATTAGGGAATCCAGAGATCTAACGAAGATGTCCCTGGCTAAACTATATGGTGTATTGCATACATACAATCTTGAAGTTGAGTAGAAGAAAAAAATAGATGATGCCAGGAAGAAGACCACTGAAACCTCGTCTGCAAGTGAACAAGGACTATCTGAAGAGCTGGCATTGATGGGGAAGAAGTTCAAGAAGCTATTCAAAAAGAGGAACTTCAAAAAGAACTTTCCCTCAAAAATAAAGGAAGCAGAAAAGGAAGTCTGCTATAACTGTGGCAGATCAGGGCACTTTGTTGCACAATGAAGATGACCAACACAAGACTCGTCTGCACCTAAATTCTAAAAGAACCACAACATGGGCAACTTTGGAAGAAAAGAAAGAGGCAAAGCTTATGCTGCAAAGAAATGGAGCGACATAGACTCTAATGATGAAGACACAATCTTAAAGAGAAATGCAATTTACCAGATGAAAGACTAATAATAGTCTAATCTATGCTCAAGATGAACTGAAAGGAGCAAATGAAAAGGTGAAACTTCTCAATGCAGTATTGGAAACACTTACTTTGAGAAACACTGAGCTTCAGAAGCAAGTGGATGCTTGGAATGGCAAGACTTTGTGTTTGCAAAAATTGCTCAATACCGGTCAATCCTCCCATGATAAAACTAGGTTAGGATATAATGACTGGTTGCATAATAATGCAGACAAGAAAGGCATTGCCAAGAAAGCAAAGCAGACTACTAAACCTGTGCAGAAAAGGAAAACCTCAACTACATCAGATTTGCAGAAAAGGAGTACATTTACTATAGCATGTGTGCATAAGAGCAAACGCTCCACTGCATAGAAAGTACTAATAAGCAAGAACAGTTGCAAAAGAGATCTCTACTGCAAAGTAAGATCTATACTGCTCAAATCCAGAAGGACTGGAGTAGAACACTAGTACAAAGTAATCATAAGATGTAGAAGGCCAAGAATCTTAAAAAGGGATTCAATGAAAGGCCTTATGAAACTCAGTATGCACCTAACTACTCAGCATGGAACAACTTCTCCAGAACAACTTGGAGAAAGCCATACTCAAGTCACATCTGCTCATGTCAAATGTAGCAGAAATAGTGAAGTACACCACTAATAAGTACAAGACCAAAGGTCTACTGCTTTACCTGTGGCAAACTTGGCCACAAGTCCTTTGAATGCTGGAATTCTCACAAGAAGATAATTCAAGTATGGGTTCCAAAAGCTAACCAATGAGGACCTATATAAGTGGGTACCATGTACAAGCTCTCTATGTTTTCAATGTAGGAAAAATAAAGAGGTGTATGGTATCTGGATATTGGATGCTCACGACACATGACTGTGAACATATCCATCCTTGAAGATTACAGAAAGGAACAAGGACCTCTTGTGATATTTTGAGGAGGAAAAGCAGATACAACTATAGGTTATGGAACCCTTGGTATCAGTTTCTTAATCTTTAGAGATGTTGCGTATGTTAAAGGCTTAGAACATAACCTACTAACCATTTGTCAATTGTGTGATAAAAATTATGATGTATCATTCACTTATGATACATGTCAAGTAAAGGATAAAATCACATAAAAAGTCAAATTACTAAGAGTAAGAAAAGGAAATATTTATGCAGTAGACTTTGAGTTATCATAGTCAGAAAAAATAACATATGGATCTCTTTGGTCCAGTTGATGTAGAAAGCTTAAATAGAAAAAAATACACTCTATTTATAGTGGATGATTACTCCAGATACACTTGGGTAATTTTTTTACATAAAAAGAGTGAAACTTGTTGCTGACAAGGTTTCTTAGGAAAATACAAAATGAAAAAGGCATAGAAGTAATCACAATTAAAAGTGATTATGGCACTGAATTTGATCAAACAGGAGTATATATCTACTGCAATGATCATGGAATTAAACCTCAACAAAATGGTGTGGCTGAGAGGAAAAATAAAACACTCATAGAGGCAACGAGGACAATGCTTTCTGATGCAAACTTAACTAAAAACTTTTGGGCGAAAGAAGTTAATACAACTTGCTATACTCACAATAGATGTACAATTCACAAGCTTTATAAAAAGACTCCCTATGAATTATGGAAAGGAAAGACACCAAGTGTCAAATACTTTCATGCTTTTGGATGCATATGTTATATACACAACAATGACAGAAGCTACCTACAGAAATTTGATCCTAAGAGAGATGAGGAAACTTTCTTAGGGTATTCTACAAATAGCAAAGCCTTTAGAGTGTATAATAAAAGAACACAAACCGTTGAGGAGTCAGTTCACGTATCATTTGATGAGTCAGAAACATTCATAAGAGATGCAAATATATTTGTTGAGGAATGTGCATGTAATAAAGAGGCTGCAGAAGAGGTGAGTAAAACTACAGACAAGGAAGAGTCATCTGCACAAGATAAAAGATAAAAGATGGATCAAGGCACATAAACAGAATAACATCATAGGAGATAAGGATGCACCTGTGCAGACTAGAAGGACAACAAATGGAGAATGCCTGTCTGCATGCTTTATATTAGATATAGAACCTAAGATAATAAGTGAAGCCCTAAATGATCCAAACTGGATAGATGCTATGCAAGAAGAACTAAATGAGTTCTAAAGAAATGAGGTATGATATCTAACACCAAGACCCAAGAACTATCCAGTTGTATGCTGCAAATGGGTATTTAGAAACAAATCTGAAGAAACTGGAATAGTCATAAGAAACAACGCTAGATTAGTTTCTAAGGGATACTCACAAGAAGAAGGAATAGATTTTGATGAAACATTTGCCCCTGTAGCAAAATTAGAAGCCATAAGAATGTTCCTTGCCTATGCTGCATATCAAGGATTTAAAGTCTATCAAATGGATGTAAAAAATGCATTTCTTAATGGAAAGATGCAAGAGGAAGTTTATGTTGAACAACCTCTTGGCTTTGAAGACTCTGAATTTCCAAAATATGTATATAGGCTAGACAAGGCATTATAAGGATTAAAACAAGCACCTAGGGCATGGTATGAAACTCTCTCAACATTTCTATGTGAAAACAAATTTGAAATAGATAAAATAGACACCACTCTGTTCCTCGAGAAGCATTAGGAACATATATTGTTAGTGCAAATCTATATTGATGACATTATATTTGGTTACACTAATAATAAACTTTGTGTGTTTTACAGAATTAATGAAATCCAAATTTCGAATGAGTTTAATGAGGCAACTAAAATATTTCTTAAGACTTCAAGTACAACAATTAGAAAATGAAATCTTTATAAATCAATCTAAGTACTTAAAGAACACAATTAAAAAGTATGGCTTAGAAAGTGCTAGTCATATGAAAACTCCCATGAGCACATCAATAAAGATAGATAAAGATGAACATGGAAAGAATATAAATCAAACCATATATAAAGGAGTAATAGGGTCATTGTTATACCTTACTGCAAGCAGACCAGACATTCAATATGCAGTCTATGTGTGTGCAAGGTATCAATCTCATCCCAAGGAATCCCACTACATTGTAGTAAAAAGAATCCTGAGATATCTCAAAGGAACTCCAAACCTTGGTGTATGGTATCCTAGGGAATCATATTTTACATTAATAGATTTTTCATATGCAAACTTTGCAGGTTGTATAGTTGACAGAAAAAACACAAGTGGAACATGTCAATTTATTGGCGAAAGATTGATTTTTTGGTTTAGCAAGAAGAAGAGTATCGTGTCAACCTCTACTGCGGAAGCAGAGTACATAGCTGCTGGAAGTTGTGCTCCACAAATACTATAGATGAGATCACAACTTCCAAACTATGGTATGATACACTCTGAAACCTCTATATTTTGTGACAATATGTCTACAATGATAATTTCAGAAAATCTAGTCTTTCATTCAAAAACCAAGCATATTGATGTCAGATATCACTTTATTAGCAATCATGTGTAAAAAGGTCACATTAAATTGAAATATATTCCAACAGAAAAATAAATTACAGATATTTTTATAAAACCTCTCGATGAGAGTAAGTTTATTCAATTTAAAGGAGAATTGGGTATACTTGATTTAAAACAATAAAAATGCCAAAATGCTTTACTGTTCTCCTGCACGTATAGAAAGCAGACTAGCATTATTGCTCTACTGCTTGGTTCATAAGTGGAGAGCAGACTAGAAATAATATTGCTCTGCTGCATCTATTTTAGGAAAAGAATTTTAGACGTTACAAAATTGATTTCCTAAAATAACACAACGGTCAAATCATAGCAGGCACTACGTAATGGCTAGAAAACACTGTCAACGGTCATAATCTTCAAACGAGTATGAAAACTGAAAATTTTCTATTAGAAAATCACTTTACTCTCTAATGCTCTCTCTCTCTCTCTCCCTCTCTCTCAAAGAACGCTCTCATTCTCTCACTAAGCACTCAAGCGCTTTACTGTACGAAATCGAAAACCGTAGCTCTCTGAAAATCTTTTGAATTTGATCTCTGAACTCAATAATTCTTTCAAATCTTTTTTCAATAAATGGCCAACACACCTTCAAACACATCTCAAAAGAGTCTCAGTCATCTCAAGAACAAAAGAGCCCCACAAGAAAGATCAAATTGCAGACTGGCTTCGTGTTTGACTTCAATATCGTACGATATGAATCAAATGAAGTAAAAGACATAGCTGGCCTGATCGAAGAGGCTGGACCCAAGCATCTATGTGAACAAACAAGCCGGATCTATGATGATGATGTACTGGACTTAATCAAAAAGGCGAAAGTTGCAGACAACCTACAAATGATCTCATATACCTCTACTGCAAAGAAGATTACTGTTTACATAAAAATCAGACGATTTCGTACAATTCTTTCATCTGTCGAATGAAGGCTCAAGGATCATTTCACCAAACATCATAACAACAGGAAGGCAAGCGATGCTAACCAATGACAGATGGAATGAAGGTATAAGAACGATGAAAAGATACCTATCAAAGGAGCACAAGCTGCTCGCAAATATAGTGAAGAATGTCATACTCTCAAGGGAATTCAACAAGGACCAAATCACAACTAATCAATAAGAGATCATGTGCTAAAGCTGTACAGTTGGTCCTTGTTGATCAACTGATCAACAAGGACCAATTCTCAGTTGCTTATGTATTAGCTTGCCAAGGCTGTACAGTCAAAGCAACCCCTGCTCGGAAGGATAATCAGGATCCTTCTCAAACAAAAACTGCAGTTATCCGACAAAGAAGGGAGGCCATGAACGATGGCCAAGCAGATTGACGTCAAGAAAATAGGCAAGCAGCTTATTGGATTGACAAAACAGACTGCAACACAACAAACCATTATCAAACCTACAGATCATCCACCAAAGTCTACAAAAGTGGAGACCAGAAGAAAGGCTATGCAGACAACTATTGTAGTACAGACGAGATCAACAGTAAACCAGATCAAGAAAGTACTAGTCAGCAAAGCCCAACCAACCAAGAAAAAGTAGCAAAGAGTGATAAGAAGAAAACTAATTATGCAAGCCTCAGACGAAGAAACCATTTTGGATCACCCGGCTACAGAGCCAACTCTCATGGAGGTGGAAGTACAATCTGCAGAAGTGCAGAAGTGCAGACTGTACACATTGCTGAGCCCTCGTCCTCAAGAATACGTCCAAAAACACCAGAATTAGCTACACCCCATGATGCCAATGTGGCACTAAAGTTCTTAAAGGCTGGAGCATATGAGAACCTTTGAAGCCTAATCTTATAAACCCAAAAGAGTTTAATAATGAAGTAGACTAGTGAAGGACCTCGAGCTCAGTTCAGACAATGGCTTGTTGCTGAAGGATACTAAATGGATGAGATAAGTAAAATAGAAGCCAATGTCATAGCCTTTGCAGACTGGACCAGCTTGTTGTGCTACAAACTCTTGAATCATGCCTGTCCTTTCTTCTTTCTGTTGTATCTCAGCTTGCTTCTTTTGGCTAAGTAGTTGAGCTCTTTCTTCTATAACTTGTACTATTTGAAGAACTGTGTCTATGACCTTTTCTCGAGAAGGTCTCACCTTATGCAAGTAGTTTTTTAGGGTACCATCCTCACCCTAAAAAACTATCACGGGCTACAAACTTCGAAGGCTAGATCAAGACATCTATGACATACCAGTCTACAAATGATCAACCTATAATAAGAGTCACTCCATCTGAAGATGATGCTCATAACATTATTAACATCCAGTTTACGCCACCGTCCTTGTTTGGATTTGTACACACTATAGCAGATCTACCATATGAAGTACAAGTACCTATATACAGTGGGATCTCTATAACTCAGATAACACTAGATCAGATGACACCAACAGTAATCAGGAATCTAAAAGAGGCATTTGAAGACGATATTCAAATAGTTTCAGTTCAGCCAAGACAAACAGCCGAAAGGGTACCATCCTCACCCTCAAAAACTACCACGGGCTACAGACTTCGAAGACTAGATCAAGACATCTATGACATACACTCATAGACCAGAGATGCATTTCATGATCTTCTTGAAACCCTGCAACCAATTGCATAAGACGTAGAAGCAGAAAGGTATGTCAGACACAAAACCTTTGACAATTTTTGCTCTACACTCAATAATTTGGCAGCAAGAGTCATTGATTAACTGAAATAAGCCAAATCCATGAATCTTCAATATCAGCGGATTAGCACTTTCAACTTCAACACATTCAGAGGCCAAACCAAGGCTGATCTAAGAAGGATTCATACTGTTATGCAGACTACCCAACAATAACTCACTGAACACAACGCAACAACGATACAAGGATAGGACTGCTGGAAACATAACTCCAAGTGGTGTAGAAGAAGGTGTTATCTGAACTTAGAAGCATACGCACTGTTATTAAAGCTTTATCCTCTACCCTCAATGCTAACAAAAAGGGAGAGAAGCATTCTACAGCAGACTCAGGGGGAGAAGCAATCTGTAGCAGACTCAGGGGGAGAAGCAATCTGTAGTAAAGCGAAGATAGACTTCAGAGGCAGAAGAAAAAAGGTCTGCAAAAAGATCTAGACATTACAAGGAGCAGTCCTCAGGGCACAGGACTATGGGGGAGCAATCTTTTGAAAAACGAAGACGACATCAACATCACAGAGATTCATAGCTAAGGACTCCCAAGCGCATCAGACGATGAGAAGAAGAACACAAGAGTCAACGCAGCAAAGGAAAAAAGCACCAAAGATATGGTTAAACAACTCTACTGCTTTTTTTGTTAAATTCTGTTTACCAAATAATGTAACTAAGTAGTAAGACAAGAAGTAAACTTGTTGTTTTACATAGGAGTTTTGTTAGCATCAATTTAGGGGGAGATTGATAGGAATGTGCAATCCCTCTAATTTATAGAAATTGATATAATAAAACTGAGATGTATTAGTCATAATGTAGTTAGTATGTTTAGGCTAGAAGTTAAGTCAATAGTTACAGTCTAGATTGGATGCTGGAGAGCATACGGCAGCAGATGATGGAGATCAGATGAGCCACAAGATCTAGACTACTAAAAAGGTTTTTGGCTATGCACCTAAGACATTGATGAGCAATAAAAGAACGTCAAAGGTTTCAAAATCAAGATTTGAGCTTGCAGACGAGGACCAACACAGAGTACATCACTGTGTAGTAAATTTGTGTACATACGAGGTTACAACAAGAATTGGTGTAGACGAGGTCTCACAGTACAGTATGCAGACTAAGGTCTAGAGTGAGCCAAATGAAGATTTGAGTTAAAGCAACAACGGCATAATTTCTGGAGTTAGTGGATTGCTAGTATCAGAAATAAGATGGTGGGGGACATGAGTGGCAAAGTGTCATGTCAGAAACAGTACTTATAGGAATGTGCAATCCCTTCAATTATATAGAAATTGATATAACCAAAATAGAGATGTATTAGTCATAATGAAGTTAGTGTGTTTAGGCTAGAAGTCAAGTAGGTAGTTGCAATATAGGTTAGTGCTGGAGAGTAAACGGCTGCAGATGATAAAGATCAGATGAGTCACCAAATGCAGTCTACTACAAAGGACTTTGGATAAACAACTAAGACATTAATGAGCAACAAACGAACCTCAAAGTCTTCATGATTAGGATTGAGCTTACAGACGAGGACTGACACAGAATGCATCAATGTGTAGCAGAGCTGTGTGCAAATGAGGTTGCAGGAGGGACTGGTGAAGACAAGATCTCACAGTATAGTATGCAGACTAAGGTGTAGCAGACTGGATGCACTAGTGATGGTTGCTAATGGTGGGGTCAGAGGTTTGGAGTCAGTCAAGCAAAGATTTGAGTTAAAGTAGCAACGACACAAATTCTGAAGTTAGTGGACTACCAGAATAAGATACAAGATGGTGGGGGACACGAGTGGCAAAGTGCCATCATCAGAAACAGTGTCATGCCGCTTAGGTTTGTTTCCTGAGCCTATAAAAGGAAACCGGTGAAGCTCTATGATTAAGGTTGTTGAATAAGGATTGACAGGCAAGTATGCAAAGCAATCAACATTCAAAGATTACTCAAGAGAACTAAATCGTGAAACACAGTAAAGAGGGTTCACTAGTCTGTAGAAGAACACCATTTGTAGCAGAGTTAAAATTACTGAATTTGTGCAAAGATCTTGGGTCTTTATCTTTTGTACAAGTTGTTTAGCTTGTAAAAAGAAGTTATCTAAGCTACAAGCAAGAAGATAGTGATACTCACCTCTTGGTTTGACTACACTGGTCACCATGGGAAGACTAGACTAAGCTCTTATTTAATTGATAACAAGTGTCTGAATAAGTATAAAAACTATGTCTTTTATTTACTTTCATTATTTAATATTTAAAACAGTTAGAAATCAACATTCATAGCCAAACAGAGATAAAATCCAAGAATTGGAGTCTTTACAGTAGACCTTGAAGTGTCATATGTAGACTACCCAAGTTGTTTGCATAGAACAGTGGTTTGCAAATTTATAATCCACTGTATAAAATTATTAAAACTCGAATTAACCTATTCATCCCCCCTCTAGGTTATATCTTGAACCTTATAATTGATATCAGAGCCTAATTTTTCAGACTTAACAGTTTGTGAAAAAAAAAAGGTCATTATCTTATTTGTAAAGAAGTTACTAACAATTTTTTTTTGTGAAGAAAAATGGCACCACCAAAGTTTCCCAAGTATCCTAACACTAGAGAGCCTCCATCATGCTCATTCGACAAGTTTAACCATTGGAAACTAAGGATGCTTGCACATCTCAATTCTAAAGACGAAAGAATACAAGACATCAACTTTGATGGGTCTAATATTCCAATGATGCCAGATCCAATGGATCCAATGAAAGAAGTACAAAGACCAAAGTCTCTTTGTTCCAGAGAAGACTAGAATCTAGAGTTGGTTGATAGAAAAGCTATAATTCAAATATTCAAATCTACAGCTCAGAAGTGCACATGGTTGATGCAGCTGATTAATGATCTTCCTCAATCAACAATCCAGATGGAAGAGAATCTGGTACTTCATGCTTGTACTAAGAATGTGGAAGTTCATTAACACTTCGTTCGTGAGAAGGTGTTACAAGGAAAGATCGATATGAAGTACGTCAACATCAATGATAAAGTTCATTAGCAAATGATAGGATACACGAACGGTTGGGAGTTTCGCCTATTGACATTAAGATGTGTAAGACAAGAATGAGATGGTTTGATCATGTGATGTACAAAGACCTAACCTTCCCGATAAGAAGATGTGAATCCCTTGAGATGATGTAGAGTAAACAAGATAGAGGAAAACCGAAGAAATATTAGGTGATGTTATTAGACAAGACTTGACTTTGCTTAGAATAACAAAAGTTATGACCCTAAATAGAGCTACATGGTGCAATAATATAATGATTGTAGGGTAACTTAGTATCACGGATGGGCTAAGATAGTGAGGCTTACACTTGAAGAATGGTGACGCGGGCTAGCCCAACTTGGAGTCAAGCCCAAAACGAAGCCCAATCCAAGATGGAACAAGGCCAAGCCCAAGTTTATCCAAGGGAGGTAACAACCTAGGGAGGTAAACTTCTAGAAGCCGCAAAGGCTTTATCTTGGGTAGGTTAGTACCCAAAAGTCTACATGTAATTATAGACCATTAGATCGTTTTGATCTCCACCGTTGGTTGTGGAGGAGAAGCTGTATATAAAGGGGTCTTGGCTCATTTGCCAAACCATCTCATTCAATACAAAACCATCTCTCTTTGGAGATCAACAACCCTCTTGCTTTCAAGTTCTCATTCTCTTGCATTGTTCTTACTTTAGCCTCGTGACATTCGAGTTTGGCTGAGCTCGAGCGAAGGTGTGAGTAGCTTGAGTGCCGCACGGGTTGTGAGAAATCTAACCCCGTGATAAGTGGTATCAGAGCGAGGTTCGAGCAAGAAGAGAATGTCGGATCAAAGCAACATGACCGAGTTCGTTGAGGAGGTGAACACCGCGAATGTCACCATGCGCAAAGGGAAGGCAAAGTCGAAGGATATCCTAACATCCTTCGAGTCACGACTCGAAAGGGTGGAGGACATCATGGGAAAGATGGTGGTGAGATTGGA
>LIEC01012628.1:0-25144 GCA_001925005.1 Drosera capensis | reverse complement strand
CTTTATTTGGGTGTTCCTTAATTTATTTGACTATTGATTGAAAAACTCACACGTTGTACATAATAAGTGCCTCGGTTTGATCAGGCGAGAGGCGATGTACTTTTATTTGCTTTATTTGGGTGTTCCTTAATTTATTTGACTATTGATTGAAAAACTCACACGTTGTACATAATAAGTGCCTCGGTTTGATCAGGCGAGAGGCGATGTACTTTTATTTGCTTTATTTGGGTGTTCCTTAATTTATTTGACTATTGATTGAAAAACTCACACGTTGTACATAATAAGTGCCTCGGTTTGATCAGGCGAGAGGCGATGTACTTTTATTTGCTTTATTTGGGTGTTCCTTAATTTATTTGACTATTGATTGAAAAACTCACACGTTGTACATAATAAGTGCCTCGGTTTGATCAGGCGCTCGCCTCTCCATCGCCTCTCGCCTCAAGCGTCAGAAGACTTCATCGCCTTGGCTCGCCTTTCACCTTAAACAACAATGAATAGAATCAAAGATAGAACAGGTCAGGGAAAAGAATGTTCGTGATAGGGAAATGCTCAAAAAAAGAAGAAAGGACTAGGCCTTCAAGATTTGGATATAGCTTCACGGATAGGATTTCACTTGGAAATCCAAGATGTCCATTTGACTTTTCAGAGCAGCTATCTTTGCTTGTTCCTCTTTCAATCCTAGAACCTCTGAAGTCAATTCATCAATCCTTGATTCATTAGCCATACACTGATCACATGCTGGAAGTCTCTGCTGAAGGACTAGTCTTGCAGTAGTCTTCGGCTAGACGCATTTCATATATATAACAAGTTGGGTTTTTAATATATGTATGCAATCTACGTCCACAAATATGTAACTCCTTTCAATAATACTCTCATCTTCCCACAATTTTTCCAACACTTCTATTTTGAGACGTCCCATAAATCTTACAACACTTGTTATTTTAAGCCGTATCACAAATCTTACAACACTTTATTTTTTTATTTGGAAATAATTTTATACTCCCTCCGTCCCTAAATTATTGCAACATTTTGACCTGACGCACGTGTCGATATAAAGTTTGGTACGCATACAACAATAATCAAATGTAATTTTTTGTAAATTTATCGTGAAATATCAATAATTGTATAAGTACGTATTTAAACCTAATATATGTAGTATGACGATCATTTGATATGAAAACGAGACATTTATTCATACGTATAGAATGGTGCAAAATACATAAGTATTGCCTCATTTTCTTTCATCCTTTCACATCAGACTTATCACCATGATCAAAACCCACAATATACCAATCAAAATAAATCAAATTCAACACACATAAGATCTATGGGACGAAGAGAGTAATATTTATTCGTTTCTCATATTCTTTCAATGTTTAATATATATGATATCATCGGTGTGCTTGAATAAATTGATAAGTGTAATTATACGAGATCATCGGTAATTAACACTTGAGTGAACGTGACATAAAATACCTTTATCTTTAAATCGACAACGAAATTAATCAATTCACTATCTTTTACTCCCTCCCTCCAATAAAAAAAATACAATTCTACATTATCATTGAATTATTCAACACATATTTTGAGCAGTTTTGTAATTTGTTTTAATGATGTAAGAAAATTACGTCTCTAACTTAGGGTTGAAATACATAATTTAAATTATCCTTAGTGTTTAATTTTACGTAAAACGATATTTGATAGTTCTGCGGACGATTCACAACATGAACTTTATTTCTTACATAGACCAATGTTGATATTTTTTATTTTTTGAACGGAGGGAGTAATATATTTGAAATACCTAAATTCAATTCCAAAACATTTTAATTAGTTTTAGTTAGCTTATACTAGTTTTTAATTAATCAAAACAACAAAAATCCCACAAACTCTAATTTTCTCAATTTTAATAGTATTTCGTCGAGACGAGAAATACAATAAAATTATTGCAACTGTCCTTGTGGGTTCGGTCCTTTCTTACACAACAACATTCTTGTGAATGTTTTAGAGGGCAAGTAAGCGCATTTGAATTTAATTTGCACATCGTACAACAAGAGTATCACACACCCACATCGGCATATAATTAGTAAAAAATAGGACATACCTTAATATACTATATTACCTTATGCGTTAAATTTACACATAATCCCAAAATTCATACATGAATAATTGGGGTACTACCTATACACATGATGCGGGGGTACAGTATCAAACATGACCTTAATTGTTGGCACACTAAGTCGATTAAATTGTCTGAAATCCTAGTTTATTAAATCTGAATGCTACCTTGAAAATGAAATCATAATAATGTCATCAACGTGAAAGAATTGTTACTTGGGGTCTACTACATAGGACCATTAACAAAAGCATCAACAAGATTGAAGTTTGTAATCTTATCATACTCCCTATCCTGGTCTACAATATTGGCATAAAAGTGTACTTTCAAAAACAACTTTTACAATAATCTTAAAAAATGTTAACTCCTTAATTCAATCTCAGTCCCAACTTCCACTCCAAGAACGCCCTTCAACTAATATCATCATTTCAAATCATGTCAATATAAATATTTTCAAAACAATAAAACAACAAGAAAATAAGTTCTTCTTTTTCTATTTTTTTCGCGGATTCACACAAAATCATAATACACCAATATAAGAAGGGGTTCATAAAGAGCCAAATCTAGTCAATTCATAGATTTAGACAACTATAATAAGTGTTACAAAGTAAAACAGAAGAGGAGAATTCGATGATATTATTGATGAAGACGTACTTTATATTTATAGAATAGTCAAGTACAAGATAATGAAGATTACAATAGAAAATAGGTTAAATCAAATAAAACCTTAATAATAAATCCAATATTCTAACAGTAAGAAACCACTGTCGGCCACCGAGCAAACATCAAATTAGTTACCAACAATACACCAAAACTACAAAGTCACCTAGCCTAACTAATTATAATGACCTAACACTCAAATACTTGGATCACATAACCTGTACACATTTTCTCTAATATTGATAGTTATACACCATACTAATCCAATAGTTTAAACCAAGATCATAACACACATGAATAGCTTTTAACGAAATCTACACACAAAACAAGGACATAACTCAGATTCATCACTCACAAACTCGAACAACGAACACACCAAAACTGAAATAGATCTAACTGAAAAGCAAGCAACCTTAATGCCCCACGACATCTCTATGGAAAGCGAGATCAATGGCGATCTTATATGCACCTTAACAATTTCCATTAGTGTTGTATTTCTCCGTGAATGAGGAGCATGATAAGATGGCATGGTATCATAATCATGCAAGACCCCCGAAAAGAACATGCTACGTTAGACCATTCACAACAACTTCTTCCCTAACCATATTATATAGTGCTAGAGTATCATTCTTTCTATATAAGATTCAGTATTTTGACTTTTTCAGTCAACAAATTCTCTATATCGACTTTCATATATTTTATATTTGAATTTTCGAATGAAAATAATTATTGGATATTATATCTATGAATGACTCTAATGAATATAAATTTTATAAAGAACTTTTAGCTTTAAAATAAAGAATAAGTTTTGTAAAAATATATTACCTCTATTGCATAATTATTACAATGTATCTCTTTCCTTATACTATTCAACACACAATTTAAGGAGATTTATTACTCATCTAAATGACACGATTTAAATTTTCAATTAGAATTAAGTATTCAAAAACTAAAATTCTTTATTTTAACTTGTGATAATTTTTTTCTTTTCTTTTACAGAGTAAACAAATATTCATTTAGGAATGAAATTTGCATTCCCCGAAAATGGGGAAGGAGATGAAAGATATGGAGTGTTGTAGGAATAAGGATAGAGATAGGGAGTCTACTGCGTGCATCTATACTATATATTAAACCAAAATATAAAGGGTTGTAGCATGATCGGATATTTTAGATTTTATTATTTATTTTTACAAAGAATCAATTGACATTTTATTCTTAATCTATAAGGACAGAGATACGGAAGTATATTGTTTTTTGAGTAAAGTAATTATCATATAAATTTGAAAAAAATTTAATATATGTTACAAAATACATATCATTTACAAAATTTTCTAAATCCCATCAAATTTTTTATCTCTTAATTTTTTATCATCCACAAACTGATAATGATGAAATCCAATTATAATTGTCCAGTGCATAACTTCACAGGTGCACAAACTAGTTATTTTACTAAGCTCTCGAGCTCACGACTAGATGCTTCCTTTTGGATTATAATGAGGCGTGGGCATGTATCGCTTAGTTGAGCGATGCTTAGTATCTCGATTAGTGATTAATGTCGTCAGAATAATTCCATCTCATGTAATCAGTGATATTTATTATGTAAGTGTCCTATGTATCTGTTACCTAGACCCGGTGTCCTTCTTTCGCCTTGCTCCGAAAAATGTTTGGAACGACAGTAAAACCACGTGTCAAGGAGATATTGGGTTGAAAAATTTGGGACGTTACAATGATGTGGTTTTTTTTAACTTGCTTAGGGGTGAATTTATTGATGCATTTACATCTTCAAGTCTAGCAACTAATTTTTCTTTAAATATGCAAAAAGATCGGCTATTTCCTTCTAGATGTGTAATTCAGGAGATTTGAATAGTTTTTGGAGGATTTTACTTTGATTAATTCAAGTTGATCAGATCAATCCTTGTTTCATTACCCTTGGTCTTTATTGAAGCTTTTAAGCCTCTTTATGCATTTCATGTCATGTCATGTTAATTTTCGTGACTTTTATAAGTTGATTAGATGGGAGGAGTTAACACAGGTATTTAATATAGTTACCTAGTATGGCCGTACTATGAATAATTAAACAAGCGTTATAGTCTCTACAGTCGACCCAGGACGGTTAGTTTTAACCAAATATGACCATCACTTGATGTGATGGTCATATTTGGTTAATTACATTCTCCCTAACTAATCATACAACCGTAACCCTCCAAACATTGGTAATTATAGAAATTACTTAATATTTCGGATTCTAAGATTCTCAGGTATATAACATGAAATTAATTCCATTAATTCCATGTACAGAAGGTGACTATCATGACGTTTCATATAATGTCATATTTAATTATACTCGAGATTAAGTGAAAATAATTCCTCATAAATAATGTGGGTCAGGTACTTTTATAATGTTCTCTAAAAATTTTCACGATTAATAATTCGTTACAAAAATAATATACAACACAATGTATCACACATCAAGAACAAACAATATTCTAGAATCTTTATTATAATCTATAATATTTTACAGGTTGCATCGTTATCATTTTAGGCATATAAATTTAACATTCAAGGCAGTCGAAAATATCAATATTTTATTCTTTTATTTAACATGTAAGTATGTGATCAAGCAGTCATACAAATCAAAACAAGCACACACAAATATTTAATTTAGGATAACGATGTGTGTTATCTTATCATTTTTATAAAATCAGAAAATTCTTCAAATGATCCCAAGCTTAATCCTACTCATACATAGCATTCGTATTTAAAATAAAAATTAATAACATAAATACCCTCATAACAAATTTAAGTGTTAAAAATAATATATTATGTACACATAAGTATACACAGCTCCTAATATGTATTTACAGGGGATAAATCCCCTTCCACATCCCGCTGAACAAGAATAGGGCCGGGCTCGGGACAATTTCAGGCAGGGCAAGGGAATGGAATGCTGGCGAAGAGCGAAACCGACTTTCGGTGGTTGGGACTTTCTCTGTCGAGGCTGGACACGGCAAGGGAAACAGGGTTAAGCAAAAGGCGGGGTGTGCATCGTTGCTTGAAGTCGTCGCCAACTGTCGGTGGTCCAGTTCCTGTTGTTTCCGACGTCGGGGAGCATCGACGAGGGCAAGGCATCGCTGACGAGGCTGGGCACGTATCGGAGAGGGATAAAGATGGTCATTCAATGCATCGAGGCCGAAGCGAAGGGCAACTGGGACAAATCCGACCTTGTTGACTGCGGCGGTGTCGGGGGTGGTCGGATCTGATGTGGAAAGGACAGAGATTGTCAGGGACGCCGGATCTTGTAGGGTTCGATTATTCCATGGATTATGCTATACGAAAACGAAAACGAGAAACACTTACTCTTTTTCTTAGTCTCTCCTCTCGATTGGATTCTCAAGTTCAAAGTAAAACAAACGTGGATTGAGACGAGCATATATATAGGCCGATTGTTGAGATATTTACGGGAGTAGTTAAATATTTTCAAGCCAATCAAATCGTCTCAAAAATACTTTAAGACCCTCTAACGTAAATTTTAACCCATAATATCTTGTGAAAATAATTACGACCCAATAATGCGAGAGACGGTTAGAAATACTTATATTTTTCAAAATTTGCTACAGTTGTTCTGGTTTACAGCACAGGGGATTTGCTTGTTACGAGTGGGTTAAATGCTTGAAAACTGGAATTGGGCCAAACACTTAGGCCCAAAACGAAGCCCGATCCAATGTGGTGCAAAACCTAAGCCCAAGTTTCGGAAACTTACTGAACATTCTCCACCTTTCTACAAACTTGTGGAGAGTTGTAAAGGGTTAGGGTTTCTAGAGTTTTCTAGGACACTCTTGTAAACCCTAGGGTTAGAAAAGTCTAGAACATGCGGGGTCTAGAACTTTCTTAACGATGTGTATATAAGGGTGAGATTGGCTCATTTGCCAAACCACCAAAAAAAGCTACAAAAACCCGAGTGCAATAGAAAGAGTTCTTTACTCTCAAAGCGTGTCCAAGTTTTCATTCTCACTTTGCGAGTTTTTACTAAACCTCTTGATGTTCGAGTTCGGCTGAGCTCAAGCGAAAGAGTGAGTAATTTGAGTGTAACACGGGTTGCGAAAACTTAACCTCGTGGCATGCTGCTACCCTACTTTATGGTTCTTCTATTTCTACTTTGTTTTATTTGGCATTATCTTGTGTGGATTTTGTATGCTTGTTTCTCAATTATCAGAAAAAGGAAAGAAAGAAACAAGATCATGTATTTATTAGCCATACCCCATGAGACTGGATAGAGGATTAGTTTGTTGATGCCGTAACATCATAATTTGCTAATAAGGAAATCATGGCTAGGAACGGGGGAAAAAAATTCCAAGTCCAAGCAGTCCAGCCTTTACTCTCAGCTGAAGGAATGCTTTCTGCATCTGACCCACCTTCACCAATGGTTGTCGCTGAGATATCTAGGACTGCAACATCACCAATCTGTGCATCACACAAACTTGTCATTTTGTTGAGACCAAATCAATGTCAACACATGTGACGAAATGATTTCATGGAAGAATACAGTTCGTATGAAATAAATAGTCGATACACTTCTTAGGAAATATTTCTAGCCGTTGTTTATGAACTTGTCTTGGATCTTATTTGACCAAGTAGGTGGTATATATAAGATAATCTAACATCGTCACATGTAAAACACAGCTATAATCTATAATAATAACAAACTATACAATTCCAAATCCATGCGGAGAATTACGGAAAACAAACCTGAATCCCAGATTGCTTTTCCCTCAAGGGCAACAACAATCTCGCAAATCATGTTAAAAAGATTTTATTTCTCGTATAAAAAGATCTTAAAGAGCTCGATTCGGCCATCATAGACCAAAAAGAAAAACCCATTTAAGAATATCACATGACTTGAGCTACGAAGGAAAATCTAGGGTTACACCAATTTGTCACAGGATTTCCCATGGAATATTTTGCACACCAGATAACTCGAAGTCAATATCTGATAAACAACATCAAGATGGAAAAGTTACCTGAAGACCTCTGTCAATAACAATTCGTAAAGTGCCTAATGCCTTTTTGACGACGTCTTATCTCTTGTTCACAAACTGACTCAGCAGCTATTTCGTTATCTATCTCCACAGCCACATTCAAACGTTTGTAACCGTTCGCTGGATTCCACCTGATCTCAGGTACCACATCAACCAGGACATCATATCTGGACTACCGGCAATGATTAGTTAACACACAAAAACTGGCTTCAGTGCGCTTAAACTATGCAAGAAAATTATGCAAGGAGAACCAGCTCCATGATTCGTAAAGCAACTAACAATGGGGCAAATTTTCCTGACTCCTGAACTGCCTAGTTATTCGAGTTCCCCAACTAAAACTGATTCGGTTTAGGGAGGGGGATGTAATTTGTTATTTAGTTTTGTTATCCAGAAAGATCATTCATCTCATTTATTATAACATTGTTTACGTAATTCATATTATGTGCATAAGAAAATATTATTGATAACTATATATCTTTTTTAAATCATATAAAAAATCTAAAGTATTTAAGAATTAAATACATAATCAAATAATAAAAAGATATTATAAATTAAATATATAAAATATAAAATATAAATATTACCTTATTAATGAATAACCAATCAAACTTGATATCAAAATAAATCAAACTTTGTATCAAAACAGACTAAATTAACTTACTGAGTAACAAATGACGCCTTGAAGAGCCTATTTATCTCCAACAAACTCTATAAACCGCAAATCACTGAAACGGCCCTCGGCTTGTTTCCTAAAAACAGAAAAAACGTAAAATATAAGGCCTAAACGAACAGAAAAACGCAAAATAAGGCTCTCTTGCCGTTCTGCTTCAGTCGATATATCGCCTAGCCCTTGAATTGACTCATCCTGGTCGTTGTCCAGCTTAGAATCCTCTCCAATGATACGATGATAAGTCTGCAACATTGAAAGTCCCTCAAACGTTGTATCCTCCTGGCAGATCGATCTTGTATGCGTTGTCATTAATACATTGCAAGACCTTGAATGGGCCATCCTCTCTAGGCTAAAGCTTACCGAACCAGCCCGCTGGAAATCGCTCTATACTCAAACGAACCCATACCAAATCACCTTCCCTAAAAACCCTCTTCTTCCTCCGCTTGTCAACATTCTCCTTATACTTCTGATTCTGCTAGACGAATCTGGCACAAACCGCGCTATGCAATTTCTTGATCTGCTTAGCATGCACATATGCATCGCTAAACTGTTTGATGATAGGCAATAACGTGAGGTCCAACAGAGTCAACAAATTCTGCCCATACACAATCTCAAATGGAGTATTTCCATTAGTGCGATTAGGTAACCTGTTATATGCAACCTCAGTTTGTGTCAGCTTCAAATCGCACTATCTAGGGCTGTCCCCAATCAAACTCCGCAGCAAGTTTCCTGAACTGTGATTCACAACCTTCGTCTGGCCGACTGTCTGAGGATAATGAGAAGAACTAAAGTGCAGCTAAGTCCCCATCAATCGCTACAACGTACGCCAGAAGTGGCTCAGAAACTTAACATCTCGATCTGAAGTGATTGTCTTAGGCACCCCATGCAGCTTCACCACTTCATGAAAGAACAATGGAGCCACATGGGAAGCATCAAATGTCTTGTTGGCAGCAACAAAACGACTCCTTGAAGGATGCTGATCTACATCTTTTCCACACATCCCCAAACTGTGGGACATTCTCATAAAGCTAATTGAAGAATCGAAACCCATAACCTGTACCTGCATCAAAGACAACAACGACCACCGCCTGCTCAAAGTATCTGCGACCTTGTTCAAGGTTTCAGACTTATGCTTGATGACAAAACAGTACTCTTGGAGGAACTCCACCCACTTAGCATGTTGAGCATTCAACTTGAGCTGCCTGATAATTACTTTAATGCCTCATCGTCTGAGCACAGAATGAATTCCTTCGAGATCAGATAATGGCCTGAGCACAGAATGAACTCCTTCGAGATCAGGTAATGCCGCCAATGCTCTAAGCTCCGCATGATAGCATATAACTCCTTGTCATAAGTGGAGTACCTATGCTTCACGTCGTTGAGCTTCTCGCTGAAAAAACCCACAGGCCTATTGTTCTGACTCAATTTTTCTCTAATACCCACTCCAGAAAGCATCATTATGAACCTTAAACACATCACTGAAATCTAGAAGGACTATAACTGGTGCTTCGGTCATCTTATGTTTCAACAACTGAATGCTGACTCAGCCTATCATGTCCACATAAACTTGCCCCCTCAATCTGTGAGAGGAGCCACTATGAAACAGAAGTCTCTGATGAATCTGTGATAAAAAGATGTCAACCCATGAAAGTTGCGCACATCAAGAACACTTTTTGGCACCTCCCAACTGGTTATAGCCTCTGCCTTCACTGGATCAACCTGAATGCCATCAAAGGCGCCGCATAGAAAAGAATAGAACGACTTTCGGGTGAACAAGCTCGGGATCCAAACAAGTAGCTATCATCTTATCAGTCAAGAGGTCACACTTCTTCAGGTTAGCATACAATTTCTGCTTCCTCAATACCTCAAAGACCTTCCTCAAATGCTGCAAATGTTGATCAACAGAAGAACTATCCACAAAAATATCATCAAAATAGATAACAACGAACTCACCAATAAAGGGGTAAAACACCTGATTCATCGGCCTAATAAAAGTGCTCAGCGTGTTGGAAAGTCCAAACGAAAACCACTCATAAAGATCACCTCAAGGCTTATAAGCAGTCTTTCACTCATCATTAGGACAAACTCTGACCTGATGATAGTCACTCCTCAAATTGATCTTCGAGAAGACCGACGCATCATAAAGCTGATCGATCAAATCATCAAATCATGACATCAGAAACCTGTACTTGACGATGATTTTGTTGACAGCCATGCTATCGATGCACATCCGCCATGTCCCATCTTTCTTGGGCACTAAAAACGCTGGAACAATACAAGGGCACATACTCTCCCGAACTACCACTTTCCCTAGTAACTCCCCAGTTTGTGAAATCTCTAATAATCTGTGATAAAAAGATGCCAACCCATGAAAGTTGCACACATCATAAATACTTTTCGGCACCTCCCAACTGGTTATAGCCTCTACCTTCATTAGATCCACCTGAATGCCATCATTAGAGATAACATACCAAAGAAGATCACCTTATCAGTCAAAATGTGGCACTTCTTTTGGTTAGCATACAATTTTGTATGTACTGTTCCAATATAAATCAAGTGGCACACGAACACCACAAACACAAACACACAATGACTGAAAATTGCAGGATTCGAATCCATGACTTCACTGTCACACCTACTTTTATACTATGTTGAGGAACAACCTCTACCAAAATTCCGAACTTAGATAGTAGGCCCATTATATTATTTTATATCTCAACATCCGAGAAATTTGAGTTCAAAAGAGTCAGTTTTCTCTTGTTCTTATTTATCGAACAACCTATTGTGAACTTTGAAGGAAGTCACCACCTAGAACCCGTTTAGTACAAGAGGGATTCAAACTCTTGAATTTTGATTGATTGATTGCTTTATTTCATAAAAAAGGATTCTCCTAAATAGAGAATTTAAACGAAGGAAACTTTCAGTAAATACCAAATTCTCACTAGTGAATAATAATAAACTAGGAAATAATAATAACGCCAAATAAGATGCTCAAGAAAAAAATCTTATAAAATAGCAATACATAAAAATTTCCTAATTTGGTATGTCATGCGCCTTTTGAGCATATTGCTTTCCCACGAATAGATCCTTAACATCATCCTTTTCAATGGTTTACATCAGACCACCTCGCCATGTGGTTGACCTGGTTCGCTTACCTCGAGTACCATGTGTAGGTATAGCAACAGAATCTATGAACAAGTTCACGTAGTTCAAATTAAAGTCCAGAAAAAGCTAACTGAAACCAATGCCAAATATAAAGCAGCTGCTGATGTTCATAAACGCTCCAAGGTGTTTAAAGAGGGTGACATGGTGATGGTGTTCCTAACACATGAACGGTTCCCAGTAGGATTATAACGTCGTAAGATTTCATGTCCAATATCTTCCAGACACGTAGCGTTATCGCCGCTCCAATGTCCCTTTGAAGCAAGACGACAAGATTATAAGGGATTTAAGTATGAGAAACATAGGATACTAACAAGAAAAGTCCAACTTACAAGTCTTGTATTACATGAAATCAAATGTCGAGAAAGTATAACGAAATATTACAGAGAGACGAATCTATTCATCATCGCTAACGGTCCCTTCCAAGATCCTTTATTATCTGAAACGAATAAGTAACCGTGAGGTCGAAACACAGGATACGCGTCCATTCTAGAGGTCCTGTATACTTATTATATCATGCGTTTCTCATGAACAAACAGAATACAATGCAAGCAACACCGAGCAATCATATACCAAGCAGGAATGTACAGGATAATAACTCAAGTCAAACAGGTTAATCACTGTTTCATTATATTAGTCTTTATTAAAGCTTTTAAGACTTTTCATGCATTTCAAGTCAAGTCGTATTGTCTTTCTCGGCTTGTACCAGTGGATGACATGCTCTTCATGCATTTCATGTCAAGTCGTATTGATTTTCGTAACTTTTACAAGTTAATGACATGGCTTTTACAGGTTCATGTCATGGTTTTCATAGGTTCATGTCATGACTTTCACAGGTTCATGTCATGTTCTTCATGTATTTCATGTCAAGTCATGTTGGTTTTCGTGGCTTGAAGATAATGACCTAGGAGGAGTTACCACAAGAATTTCTAATTGTTATCCAGTATGACCGTACTAGGAATACTTAAACAAGTAAGATGGTCGCTACAGTCGGCCCAAGACGGTTTTATCACACCCTCCCTAGCTAGTCTAGTACCCGTAACTCTCCGAGTCATTGCCATTCATAAGAATTTCTTCATTTTAAGTTTTCTGGATTCTCACGCAACTAACATGAAATTAATCCCATTAATTCCATGTATAATAAGATTTTCAAGATTTCCAAGATTTTTCAAGATTTTCAAGCATGTGCCGTGAAATTAATTATATTAATTTCCATGTCACGACGTTTATATTTTAAGATTTCAGACATATAATATGAAATTAATCATATTAATCCATGTATAGGAGGCGACTACCATGGTTTAGGGTTATGATGTATGTTACCTTATCATTTTTATATAGTCCCCCAATAAATTCCAAGTTTAATCCTACTCCCTTGTAACGTTCGAATCACTTTTCCGCCCGAACCATTGGCATACTCCACACTGAACCCAATATCCAATCTTAGCTTCCCTTGTTCAAAAGAGAAGTCCCAAGCGATGTACGAATTCACAGACTCAACAGCCAACTCCACCTCGTAGCTTCTCCCAGCTGGAACGCTAATGTCTTTATATTCTTCATTTGTTGAATTTGGAGGACCCACTTCATCCGCTGAGTTAAAGAAGGGAAGTTTGCAAAGACCTCGCTCATAAACTTGGCAAACCTCTCAAACTCAGAGGTATAGACTTCAGTTGCTAGTATCAAGATATCAAGCTGATGCTTGTTTAATTTATTAATTTCGAACTGGGCCCATAACAAGAAAGTAACTAGCCGAATGGAGAGCACCATTGCTGTAAGGATGTATAAAGGTGGCCCATATCGTTGTCTCTGTTCTTCCATGGCCCCTCATCATCATTTATTTGCCGAATGAAATCCAATAAAACCCGTGGCACTCCAACCATTTACTTTACACGTGTTTTATATACACATGTTGTTGAACCAAGCTGAGCAATTGTCTCTACGTGCACCATTTCACTAACGAAGCTGAAGTCGCTAGGTCCAGCAAGCAGATAGCCTGTAATAACCGGCTGTCTAGTAGAAGCAAATGCAATTCCACCACAAGTAGCGGATACAATTATCACAACCAGATCTCATACCAATCTCAAATCTAGCTACAACACTGGATATTTTGACTTAGCATTTGATATGATGAAGACATTATCCTTTCGATCTATCAGCATTGGTGTATCATCGGCACGGTTCTCACTATCCAAACTGAAAACATCATGAAGATAGAGTGACTACTCTTCCTTTGTTTCGTTCTTAGGTTTCACTCTAGCTACCGTCTCTAGAATCGCCTTCTTTCCAACAACACTGTTGTTCTCCTTTAGGCTGGCGAGGCCAGAGGTGGACATGGTGAATCAGGGAAGGTACGAGCCCGTGCGAGGTGCATTTTCGCCGGACGAGGATGGTTGAGCCCGGCCTTGGTTCACCGAATTTAGGTCGATCTTGGTATTTTCCAGCATCTAGAAGCTTCGACAAGGGTCGGTAAGGTTTAGGTGTGTCGGATCTGGATCAGGAAAGCCAGGCGAGATCGAGGACACCGACATCGTCATACACAGCCATCATATCTTGTTGAGATCGACTGAAGCCGACTGTCTTTTGTTGTTTCCGGTGTCGGGAAAGCGCTAACGAAGGCGGGGCATCGCTGGCGAGGTTGTCGCCGAGTGGTTTGTGTGGGTTGCTCGACTGCTCCAACGAGAGACAGCGTGGGAGAGGGCAACGCTGGATCTGATCGAAAAACAGGGACAGGGTGTTGGGCGGCGATGATGAAGGCCAGATGGCACAGGGTGGTCGGCTGCGGTCCAGGGTGGTCAGCTGGGGTTTCTAAGGGCGTTGCTTGCCCCACTGCCTACTTCATTGTCGTCTCTGAAACTCATCGTCGTTGGGTCAGATTTCGAGTTTTCAAGTGTGTGCACACAAGGTGTTTGTGAAAATGTCTCCCATAGAAATGATGTGTTTTTTTGGGGCATGGTGTTGTGTGAATGTCTGTGATTCAATCTATAATTAACGTGATTTGAGCGTGTTGAGATATTTATGAAGGCGGTTGAGATATTTACGGGATTCTCAAACCAATTAACCCGTTAAAAAAATATCTCATCATATCTACATAAATATTTATTTATTTTCCTAAAATTTTCAAGATATTACAAGGATCATGCAGTAAACTAAAGCCAAGGAAGTACGATACATACAAGATTGTAAATAAGATCAGTGACATTGCTTATATTATGGATTTGCTGGAAGTATTGCACCTTCTATCAATGTTGCTGATTCGTTCGACTACCGTGCAGGTGAGCCGATTTATCGAGAAGTTAACTCTAGGTCGAGTTCTTCACATGTAGGGGAGATTGATGCAGAAGCATTACAAAATTATATTGAAAGGAAACTGAAGAAAAATGATATTTTTGGAAAGAAGTACTTTTATATTTTTAGTATGGCATTTTTTATTAATTTAGGAATTATTGTTTTAAATTTTTGCTTTCGTGTTCCATCAGATAATATTTTCTACAATTAAGAAAGATATCGCCCAATCTTTGGTTAGTTGGAGTTTATAAATTAGTACTCTTGATTAAGGTTTCGATTCAGTTTTCAATTTACAACAATAATGAGAGTTGGTCTTCATGTAACTCGTGGATTCCGATCATTTCTTGTGGATCGAGATTATCTATCGTCTTCTGTAACGTTACCTAGAATTTAACACTTTTATTCTACGTCAGGCATGCAACGACTACCGAGTAAGGAGTAGTTGGAGGAGGAACTCGTATAGTCGTTGCAAAAATACTTGTCAAGGTGGGATTGCCCCTGGCTGAGAGTAGTATGGAGCGAACACTATCAAGATAGGATGAAAGACGAGCAAGGTACATAGCACAAACAAGAGCCTCTTTCTTGGAGCATTGTGTAGCAAAATCAATGGTCAATGGCTGATGGTGAAGCCATTCCTGAAAGAGACCCTGAAACTGAGCAGCAAAGTGTGGAATACCATCATTCGGACCGACGATGGCCATGATCAGAAAGATACATATAGACGCTGTAAACTATTTTTCGAGAAGAAATGAGCCTTAAGTTGTTCTCAAACCTTCTTGGCAGTCCCAAGACATACAACCATGCGGCAAATCTCATCGTTCATAGAGTTGGTGAGAAGAGAGAAGACCCGATTATTGGCACGAAGCCATGTCTCATTGGTGGCATCAGTCGGTGTTGGTAGAGAGACGGTCCAGTAGGGAGAGAAGCCATGCCCAACGAGAGCTTGAGATGCCGAATGAGACCGCTACAGGTAATTACTACACCCGAAAAGAGAGATGGTGGTCAATCGAAGATAATTCTTGAAATCTAAGGTCGAATGATCTGTTCCAGAAGTAGAAAAGATGGAAGATAAACTCGAGGAATGAACCCGTGACTGTACTTAACCTAATGATGATAGCTTGTCACATGTGACTCTTGCACTGATGTTGACAGTTCACCTTTTTCTGATCCTCGTATTATCATTTCAGATCTCAAATCTTTGATTTGACCAATCCTCAGACCTCTATCCCAACCTTAGCAACCATCTCTGATGTACTCTAATCTGTTGCAACTCAGTCTGTACTCAGTACCGTTGAGACCTCTTCTACACCTAGTCACTGCTACAATCCTTTATGCATTGTTTAATTGGCCCTTGTTTGCAAGATTGATCCTAGATTCTGAATTATTTATAGGTGTTTTGTTATTCATGTATGTCTTAGCTGCCTTGTTGTAATTCTCTATAGTAGTCTACATCTGGTGGCTCACAATGCTCTCCATCTGTGGTCGTCTTCTCTCCAACATCTAACCTAAACTACAGATTACTAACTAATTCTCAGCCTTAGCATATTAACAACATCATTGCTAATAATTATTAAGTTTTGTTCATCAATTTCTGTAAAATTGGATAGATTACATATTTCTTTCAATGCTGTAGAATAGAATTAATTTCATGATCAGGTATACACCGTCTAATTACCCCATCAGCAAAGAATTTCATGAAAATTGGGTCATCCCAAGAATAATATTTCACATCACTCTTAATCTTGTTTTCGTGATGTCTCGGAAGTTCACTTGATAGCTTCTTGGTAACTAGATAATTTACAAGATCCGCGTACCAAGGAGCATAGCCATGTGTAGAGTATAATTTACAAGAATAATACCTCTCATTACTCTCAATCTTGTTTTTCTGATGTCTCAAAAGGTCACTTGAGAGCTTCTTGGTAACTAGATAATTTACAAGATTTGTGTACCAAGGAGCGTAGCCATGTATAGAGTATAAATACTCATCCGGAAATAATTCAAAAATTCGGATAGACTCTTGATTATTTGTTATGTGCGATAAATGCTCAGCAACATAATTCTTGGCATACTTCTTGTCTCTAATCTCTATATTAAACTCTTGTAGTAGAAGAACCCATCTCAAAAGACGAGGTTTCGATTCTTTCTTCTTAAAGAGATATTTTAGAGCTGCATGATGAGAGAAACCAATTACTTTAGTTCCCAATAAATACGAAACGGAATTTTTCCAATGCAAAAATAACTGCATAAAGCTCTTTCTCAATAGTAATATAATTACATTGAGCTTCATCAAGGGTCTTGGGCGCATAATAAATTACGTGAGGAACTCTATCCACTTTTTGACCAAGAACAGCCCCCACAGCTTTGTCGCTAGCATCACACATAATTTAAAATGGATAATTCCAATCAAGGGGTTGAATAATAGGAGTAGAAACTAATTTTTCTTTCAAAGTATCAAAAAAATTCTTACAATTATCATCAAAAGTAAATTCAAACTTCTTTTTCAGTAAATTGCTTAAAAGATTTGCTATTTTTGAAAAGTCTTTAATAAATCTACGATAAAGACCGACGTGTCCTAAGAAAACGCGTACTTTTCGAACGTAAGTGGGATATGATAAAGATTTATTGACTTTCATTTTTGCACGAGACACCTCCAATCCCTTAGCGAAGACGACGTGTCCCAAAACAATTCCTTTTTCTATCATGAAATGGCATTTTTCATAATTAATTACCAAATTTGTCTCGATACACCTTTTTAATACCATTTCAAGATTTTTCAGGCATTCATAAAATGAATTGCCATAAACAATAAAGTCATCTATGAAAACTTTGATAATATGGGATATATAATCCGAAAAAATTGACATCATATACCTTTGGAATGTAGCTGGTACATTGCATAAATCAAAAGGTATACGCCTATATGCATAAGTACCAAAGGGGCATGTGAAAGTTGTCTTTTTTCATCTTCAGGCGCAATTACTATCTGGTTATATCCGGATAACCATCCTGTGAATTGGAGCCTGTAAATTTAACTTAATCCATCATCTATCTTCAAAATATAAAAATCAACAAGAAATACCAGCTCATTCACCTTGACCAAAACGTCTTCAATTACACCTATAGGATATGCAACGAACCTATCAGCAAGTTAAATGACAACTCCGGTTGGTTGTAATGGTCCTAAATTCGAAGAATTATAAATTGATAAGGGCATCACATTAATTGACGCACCTAAATAAATTATGCATCCGGAAATTTCCGCACTTCCTTTTGAGGACTGTAAACATGTCAGGGTCCTTTGACTTTTGAGATAATCTCTTCTGTAAAATAGCAGAGACATTCACACTAACCATGACACGTTCATGACCCTTAACGCATCTTTTATTGGTGCATAACTCAATTAAAAATTTAACATATCTCAAAATTTGTTTTATTGCATCCAATAAAAATATATTCACCTCTATCTTCTTAAAGAGCTCGAAAATATCTTTCTCTGCTTCAACCTTTTTATCCTTCGCTAGACAGCTTGGAAATGGAACAAATGAGGTTTGCTTTATCACTGTTTGGTTAGAATTATTTTCCTCAATTATTTGGGGATCGTCATGACTTTCGTCATGATCATTACCACTTTTATTTTGAACTTCCAATTCATCTTCAACTTCCCTCAATTTTGGTTCAACTCCCTTCCACTTCTCAACATTATAGCATTTCCATTCTTTCCCGGATTAAGTGGTTCAAAAGGAAGGTTATTAATCATTTGAGCCTTCAACCGGCTCATATCAGAGACTAGTTGACTGACTTGGCTTTGAATATCTTGAATATCGGTCTTAGATCCCTTAGCATCCTTTTACATAGCCATTTGAGTTACAGTCATGGATTTAACCATATCTTCAAGTGACATTCCACCTTAATTTTCTTGATTAGTTGAAAAATTATTCTTTGGCACCTGATGAAATCCAAGAGGAAATTTTTGTTGTTAGGGAATAGAAGGTGCATTATTTTGACCTCCCCAATGAAAATTTGGATGATTCCTCCAAGGCTGATCTGCATTATAGTTCCACCAGTGTTACCTTGGTTGACTTGGTGGGCCCAAAAATCCCATAACATTGGCTTGCTCTTCTTGTAACTTAGGACAAGAATAAGTTGGATGTCCCATATTGTAACAAATTCTACAAGCTTTTACTCAAGGAATATTATTATTTGTAGTTAGAACTTTAGTAAGCAAATCAGTTAATTGATCTAGATTTTATCAGCAAAACTAGGAAATAAGAATATTTCTTGAACATCATGAGAATGTTCATCGCGATTGAAATCTTGAGAATTTATGGCCATCTTTTCAAGAATATGGTGTGCAACTCATCGTTGTTTGTCTTGAAGATCACTCCTACATGCTGCATCAACCAATCCTCTGTCTGTTGTAGAGAGTTCTTGATAAAAATATCGTATGAGAAAATTTTCTAAGAATTGATGATTTAGACAGCTTAAGCATAGACTTTTAAAACGTTCCCAATACTCGTGTAATAATTTCCTTTCTTTTGTCTAGAAGAGTAGATCCGCTTCTAAATAATCAAGAAATAGGGATTTCATCTGTCCCCATGTATTTACTGTTCCTTAGGTAAGTCACAGAGCCAATTTTTAGCGGCATCTTGAACGCTGAATAGGAAGGCTCTAAGCTTAATGACTTCGTCAGTTACTCCTACTGGTTTCATGTTTACACAAACTACCCTAAATTCATTTAAATGTCGATGGGGTCCTCACCAAGTAAACCATGAAAAGATGATAATTTATGTAAAATTTCAGAATCAAGTTTGAAATTTCCTTGAACATCAGGAAACACTATACACAATAAAGGTTCATTTGTATAATCATATTCAGCTAATTCTCTCAATGTGCGATTATTAATTTAAGGTTCTTGAATATTTTGAGGATTTTTCTTATTTTGAGGAATGTTGGCTTGATACCATATCTAAATTTACGATTTCAATTGGGAAAAAATTATGTCGATCGTTTATATTTGAGGATGAGGATGAAGGTGTAGAGTTTGAGATTGGAGTACGATGTTCCAGTTGTATTATTTCGAATTCACTCACTATTTTTTGAACTTGACTATTTGTAATACTAGCACTTCTCAATTTCATAAAATTCAAAAGGACTAAAAATGTTGAAAAAAAATCAGAATAATTTAATATTCAGATTTTTTTATTTTTGGAAATTAATAAATTAAAAATAATTTCAAAAAATTAGTAGATCTAAGTAATGATCAAAACAGAAAAAAATAATTCTATTGACACAACGTTACCGTCCCTATTACGCCAAAACTTGACACGTCCGTCGCAAGACGGTCAAATTAGAATAATAATAAGCTTAATTACTTATTCTCTAATTGTATTCTAATTTAGTACAGTAGTGGTAGCAAGGATCGAACCCACAATGACGGTTGATGCAATGATTATACTTATAATGATCACGGCAAGACTCTACTAACTTAATTAAATGTAGTGCTTTTGGGTGGGGTTGTTTTTTTCACTAATTAAACCATGTAAATAGCTTAAATTAAGTAATCAAAATCTAAACTCGTAGAGAATGTGAATTAAGGTGTTCTTTGTATGGTAGAAATATAGGAAGATTGATTAACTATGTTTTACCTTTTAAGGAACAATCATTGATGATTATCATATAGTTTTATAAATTAAGAAAGGTTTGGTTGTAATATCTTCTGACATAAAATACTACAGTCATTAGAATATTAATTATCAATGAGCTTGTATAATTAAACTAACCTATTTATTTCTAACATACAGATGAGCTTGTATATGTTAAAAAAAATTGATTCAAAGCAAGAGAATTCATCAAACATGAACATTTATAAAAATATTCTTGTGCAATCAATCATAGCATCATGACAATGAGCTTAAATCATGAAAGTTATTTGCTACTAACTTAACCACTTGGCGCGATTAATAACTAAGTTAGAATATCAATCGTTGGCCAAACTAGTATTATTGAAATGACATATTATTGATTAAAGTCAGATTTAATGCATCAATAAACTTATATGAAACTGGTTTAGACGATCTATTTCATCTCATCATCCAACATAGCTGGAATTTCATTAACCTCTCCCTACTGAACAACTACTTACTCATGATCATGAACATCATCACACACATCACACAATCGTGCATCATCATCTCTGAAATAAAGTTCAACAGGGATAAGAAGACAACACAACGCTGTGTAAAAGAGATCTGATGTCAAAATAATGAGATCTAATGCCCTACACCTTGACTCAATGTCCACGATATAAAGGACTCAAACACAACAAAATAATGAATTTACCTCAACAAATTATGTGTGTTTACGCACACATCAAGTGAGTAGTCACTTAGTAGGGATAAATTAATGAAATTCTATCTAATATGGAGAAATGGGATCCTTTGTCGTTGGACTGCCAACTGCACGAGATCTGGGTCGTTGGATCCAAGATCCAATGGCCCGTATTTGTTTGGGTTGTTTTTATGTTATAATTGGATTTTCTATAGGTATAATTTTTTATGGAGTTATTTCTATTAAGTTTTTTCATATGTTATTTTTTTAAGATTAATATTTCCTTAATAGCGAATCTATCTAATATCCATCGGTTGTTTTTATGTTATAATTGGATTTTCTATAGGTATAATTTTTTATGGATTAAGTTTTTTCATATGTTATTTTTTTAAGATTAATATTTCCTTAATAGCGAATCTATCTAATATCCTTCCATGATTGATCTTAAAAAGATAGATTATAATTAATTGATTTTTTGATATTATTTTCATAAAAGAAAATAGCTCAATTCATTTTCTCCATTAGTTTAGATTGCACTATTTTAATTAATTTATTTAGTTAAAACCCTCTTAATTTATCACTCTGCATAGCGTTGGTAGAGATTTGTTTTGGTCATTACAAGCTTTGTAATTGCATCAACCGTTCCCATAGGTTCAGTCCTTACTTTTACTATTAATTAAAATATGTTTACAATTTGAGTAAACGTACAATCTACGATGGACGCGTCAGATATCAAAAAATATCTATTGGAAATTTATGATTTGATCAATGATAAAAGGTGCAAGCACTAATATGCCTACATATTTGACCATACAAAATTGCACATATTTGTGAAAGTCCATAAGCCAAATTTTTTGGAATTTAATTAAAGAAAATTTAAATAATTCTCTATAAAATTTCTTTCAGAATATGAAACTTATCACAACGGATGGGACAAGCCGAATCACTTTTATTATTTTTGACTTTTGAGCCGTTTGATCTCCTAATACGATAATTATTATGATTAAATAATCCTAATCAATTCTTTCTTAAATTATCCTAATTATGTCCCTAATATATTCCTATCAAAACCTTTCATTTCATCTTCTTAGCCGTTATGAATCTATACTATAAATGCAGTACACCTGTGACGAGGGAAAGGTTGCATTCCCGGATCAATCTACGGTGAGTCTTTCCCCTTCTTTTCCATAACTCTCATGGTCAGCCATGATCGCCCCTGAATGAGCTAAACTGATTCTCGTCGGCAATTGCCGACTCAGATTAATCATCACCCGCATCAACCCACTCTGTCCCAAACCAAAATCACACGGAAACAAGTTCCGACAACCGATCAGGACCCAACTTAGGATCGAAGACCGATTTCCCTTTCTCCACTCGCCAGAGCAGCGGTGGGGCCTCCCCACCTCCAGCCTACCTTCCCCGGCGTCGGAGATTCTTGCCGGCGATGACCAAATACCGGACGTGCGCCATGGTGGCGGCCACCTTTCCCCCGCAGTCGATGGCTTGTCCGCGGTGTCCCTTCCCTGTTTGTGATAAACAACACGCATTATTATATACATGTTCGATCTTATGCAATAGACATTATTAATCACCCGAGATTAACTACAAGATTTGATGCACATGTATCAAGGCTTTTGCTTACTGTACTTTACACATAGTGCATGCATTATTTCAAGTTTTATCGAGTTTACACACGTTATCATGTTTTATTCACATATTTTTAATCTTACACACTTTAACACGCTTTATTCACGTATTTCCAAGTTTATGCATTCTATCACGTTTTATTCACATACTTTATCAAAACTAGATATGGGAATAGTCATACGTATAGGAAAGTTTGTAAATAGGTTAGTTAGACCATACTAGGACTTAACATTGGGTCTATAGTACCCCAAAGATGACTTACGCCAAGAAAAGATCGATTCAACGTCGTCGACGCGTGCACGCAAAGAAATGATTCAATTTGGATAAATCATTCCTCCCCAGCTAACCAAGAGCACTAACATTGTCTCAATCTTCATATTGTCCGGATTTATACTCTTAAAGCATGTATGTTATTTGTAACATTCATAGTTTCCAAACAAGTATTAATAGGCATGAGAATTGAGTGTTGTCATGTATAGCAGACGACTATCATAAAGTACTTTATTGTTATGTTCGAGATTTGATGGATGTATCATTCAAAAGGAATTAGATGATTTGTAATGGCTAGAATATGGAGTGTTTTATGCTCATTTAAAGGGTCTTTTAATAATTTTTATATTGTTTTAAGCCTTTTGAAGGGTTTTTGAGTGTTTTAAGCGCATTTCATGCGCCTTTTCATAGTTTCTTACGTTTTCAAGTCATTAGAGTTGTTTTGTATGCTGTTTCTAACCTTTTCAAGGGGTTTTGAGTGTTTAAACTCATTTGAAGGGTCTTTTCATAGTTTTTATATTGTTTTTAGCTTTTTTAAGGGATTTTGAGTGTTTTAAATTCTTTAAAGGGTCTTTTCATAGTTTTTTGTTGTTGTTTTTAGCCTTTTGAAGTGTTTTTGAGCGTTTTAAGCTCATTTAAAGGGTCTTTTCATAGTTCCTTACGTTTTCAAGTCATTAGAGTTGTTTTTATATTGTTTTTAGCCTTTTCAAGGGGTTTGGAGTGTTTTAAGCTCATTTCAATGGTCTTTTCATTATTTTTATGTTGTTTTTAGCCTTTTGATGTGTTTTTGAGTGTTTTAAGCTCATTTTAAGCGTCTTTTCATGGTTTCTTATGTTTTCAAGTCATTAGAGTTGTTTTTATATTGTTTTGAGCCTTTTCAAGGGGTTTTGAGTGTTTTGAGCTCATTTAAAGGGTCTTTTCATAGTTTTTATGTTGTTTTTCGCCTTTTGAAGTGTTTTTGAGTTTCTTAAGCTCATTTAAAGGGTCTTTTCATAGTTCCTTACGTTTTCAAGTCATTAGAGTTGTTTTTATGTTATTATAAGCCTTTTCAAGGGGTTTGGAGTGTTTTAAGCTCATTTCAAGAGTCTTTTCATAGTTTTTATCTTGTTTTAAGGCTTTTGAAGTGTTTTTGAGTGTTTTAAGCCCATTTAAAGGGTCCTTTCATAGTTTCTTATGTTTTCAAGTCATTAGAGTTGTTTTTATGTTGTTTTTAGCCTTTTCAAGGGGTTTTTAGTGTTTTTAGCTCATTTAAAGGGTCTTTTCATAGTTTTTATCTTGTTTTAAGCCTTTGGAAGTGTTTTTGAGTGTTTTAAGCTCATTTAAAGGGTCTTTTCATAGTTTCTTACCTTTTCAAGTCATTAGGCTGTTTTCCTTATTTATTGTGTTTTCAACTTATTTGAGTTATTTTATGATGTTTTTAGTCTTTAATGTGTTTTTGACTGTTTTAAAGTTCATTTCATTGCTGTTTTGATCGATTCTTTTATTTTCAAGTTATTTCAAGTTTTAAAGCTGTTTGATGCTGTTTTATGGTGTTTTCACCGTCTTCATTTTGTTTTTGTATGTTGCAAAATGATTTGAGTTGGTTTTATGGTGTTTTCAGAACTTTTCATTCCTTTTTGAGTGTTTCCAACTTATTCTCAAGTAAGCCTCTATTCTTTTACTTTAAGGGGTCTTTTCATAGTTTCTTACCTTTTCAAGTCATTAGAGTTGTTTTTATGTTGTTTCTACCCTTTTCATAGAGTTGTTTTTATGTTGGTTTTAGCCTTATGAAGTGTTTTTGAGTGTCTTAAGCTCATTTAAAAGGTCTTTTCATAGTTTCTTACATTTTCAAGTCATTAGAGTTGTCCAAACAGAGACTGTTTTGCTTCTACAGTCTTTGCTAGTTGGTACATGAACAGTTTAGCCCAATTAAGCTTGTGTTTGATGAGAATCGCACACATTTTCTCCTGTTGGTCAGATGTGATATGATCTTTG
>LIEC01012625.1:0-12064 GCA_001925005.1 Drosera capensis | reverse complement strand
TTTGAAGTGTTTTTGAGTGGTTTAAGCTCATTTCAAGGTTTTTTTCATAGTTTCTTAGGTTTTCAAGTCATTAGAGTTGTTTTTATTTTGTTTTTAGCCTTTTGAAGTCTTTTTGAGAGGTTTAAACTCATTTCATGGTTCTTTTCATAGTTTCTTACATTTTCAAGTCATTAGATTTGTTGTTATGTTGTTTTTAGGCTTTAGAAGTGTTTTTAGAAGTGTTTTTGAGTGTTTTAAGCTCAATTCAAGGGTCTTTTCAAAGTTTCTTGCATTTTAAAGTCATAGGAGTTGTTTTTATGGTATTTTTAGCCATTTGAAGGGGTTTTGAGTGTTTTAAGCTCATTTCAAGTTTCTTTTCATGGTTTCTTACGCTTTCAAGTCATCAGAGTTGTTTTTATGTTTTTTTTAGCCATTTGAATGGGTTTTTAGGTGTTTTAAGCTCATTTCATGTTTTTTTAGATAGTTTTTTATGTTTTCAAGTCATTAGAGTTGTTTTTATGTTGTGTTTTAGCCTTTTGTAGTGTTTTTGAAGTGATTTTTTAGTGTTTTAAGTGAATTTCAAGGTTTTTTTCATAGTTTCTTATGTTTTCAAGTCATTAGATTTTTTTTTTTATGTTGTTTTTATGCTTTTGAAGTGTTTTCGAAGTCTTTTTGAGTGTTTTAAGTTCATTTTAAGGTTCTTTTCAAAGTTTCAAGCGTTTTCAAGTAATTAGAGTTGTTTTTATGTTGTTTTTAGCCATTTGAAAGGGTTTTGAGTGTTTTAAGCTCATTTCAAGTTTTGTTTCATAGTTTCTTACGTTTTCAAGTCATTAGAGTTGTTTTTACGTTATTTTTAGCCATTTAAAGGGGTTTTTAGTGTTTTAAACTCATTTCAAGTTTCTTTTTATAGTTTCTTACGTTTTGAAGTCATTAGAGTTGTTTTTATGTTGTTTTTAGCCTTTTGAAGTGTTTTTGAGTGTATTAAAATCACTTCAAGGTTCTTTTCATAGTTTCTTGCGTTTTCATGTCATTAGAGTTATTTTTAGCCTTTTGAAGAGTTTTTGAATTGTTTTCTACTGTATTAAGCTCACTTCAAGGTTCTTTTCATAGTTTCTTGCTTTTTCAAGTCATTAGAGTTGATTTTATGTTGTTTTTAGCCTTTTGAAGTGTTTTTGAAGTGTTAATATGTGTTTCAAGCTCATTTCAAGTTTCTTACGTTTTCAAGTCATTAGAGTTGTTTTTATGTTGTTTTTAGCCTTTTGAAGTGTGTTTGAAGTGTGTTTGAAGTGTTTTTAGGTTTTTTAAGCTCATTTCAAGTTTCTTTTCATAGTTTCTTACGTTTTCAAGTCATTAGAGTTGTTTTTATGTTGTTTTTAGCCTTTTGAAGTGTTTTTCAATGTTTTAAGCTCATTTCAAGGTTCTTTTCTTCGTTTCTTACGTTTTAAAGTTATTAGTATTGTTTTTATGGTTTTTTTACTTTTTAAAGTGTTTTTTCATGTTTTAATCTCATTTCAAGGTTCCTTTCATAGTTTCTTTCGTTTTCAAGTCATTAGAGTTGTTTTTATGTTCGTTTTAGTCTTTTGAAGTGTGTTTGAAGTGTTTTTGAGTGTTTTAAGCTCATTTGAAGGTTTTTTTGAAGGTTTCTAGCTTTTTCAAGTCATTAGAGTTATTTTTATGCTGTTTTTAGCTTTTTGAAGTGTTTGTGAGTGTTTTGAACTTATATCAATGTTTTTTTCATTGTTTCTTGCGTTTTCAAGTCATTAGAGTTGTTTTTATGTTTTTTTCGCACTTTGTATGGGTTTTGAGTGTTTTAAGCTCATTTCAAGTTTCTTTTCATAGTTTCTTACGTTTTAAAGTCATTAGAGATGTTTTTATGTTGTTTTTAGTCTTTTGAAGTGTTTTTGAAGTGGTTTTAGGTGTTTTTAGCTCATTTCAAGTTTTTTTCATAGTTTTTTACGTTTTCAAGTCATTAGAGTTGTTGTTATGTTGTGTTTTAGCCTTTTGTAGTGTTTTTGAAGTGTTTTTTTTTTATTGTTTTAAGCTAATTTAAAGGTTTGTTTTCATAGTTTCTTATTTTTTCAAGTCATTTGATTTTTTTTATGTTGTTTTTATACTTTTGAAGTGTTTTCGAAGTCTTTTTGACTGTTTTAAGCTCTTTTCAAGTGATTAGAGTTTTGTTTTTTTGTTTTTAGCCATTTGAAAGTGTTTTGAATGTTTTAAGCTCATTTCAAGTTTTGTTTCATAGTTTCTTATGTCTTCAAGTCATTAGAGTTGTTTTTACGTTGTTTTTAGCCATTTAAAGGAGTTTTTAGTGTTTTAAGCTCATTTCAAGTTTCTTTTTATAGTTTCTTACGTTTTGAAGTCATTAGAGTTGTTTTTATGTTATTTTTAGCCTTTTGAAGTGTTTTTGAAGTGTTTTTTAGTGTATTAAGCTCACTTCAAGGTTTTTTTCATAGTTTCTTGCGTTTTCATGTCATTAGAGTTGTTTTTATGTTGTTTTTAGCCTTTTGAAGTGTTTTTGAATTGTTTTTTAGTGTATTAAGCTCACTTCAAGGTTCTTTTCATAGTTTCTTGCGTTTTCAAGTCATTAACGTTGTTTTTATGTTGGTTTTAGCCTTTAGAAGTGTTTTTGAAGTGTTTTTGAGTTTTTTAAGCTCATTTCAAGGTTCTTTTCATAGGTTCTTGCGTTTTTAAGTCATTAGAGTTGTTTTTATGTTGTTTTTATCCAATTGAAGGTGGTTTGAGTCTTTTAAGCTCATTTCAAGTTTCTTTTCATAGTTTCTTATGTTTTTGAAGTGTTTTTGAGTGCTTTAAGCTCATTTCAAGGTTCTATTCATTTTTTCATACATTTTCAAGCGATTAGAGTTGTTTTTATGTTGTTTTTAGCCTTTTCAAGTGTTTTTGAAGGGTTTTTGAGTGTTTTAAGCTCATTTCAAGGTTCGTTTCAATGTTTCTTGCGTTTCAAGTCATCAGAGTTTTTTTTATGTTGTTTTTAGCCATTTGAAAGAGTTTTGAGTGTTTTAAGCTCATTTCAAGGTTCTTTTCATAGTTACTAAGGTTTTCAAGTCACTAGAGTTGATTTTATGTTGCTTTACCCTTTTGAAAGGTTTTGGAATTGTTTTTGAGAGTTTTAAGCTCATTTCAAGGTTCTTTTCATTGTTTGTTACGTTTTCAAATCATTAGAGTTGTTTTTATGTTGTTTTTAGCCTTTGGAATTGTTTTTAAAGTGTTTTGTAGTGTTTTAAACTCATTTCAAGTTTCTTTTCCTAGTTTCTTACGTTTTGAAGTCATTAGAGTAGTTTTTATGTTGTTTTTAGCCATTTGAAGGGGATTTTAGTGTTTTAAACTCATTTCAAGTTTCTTTTCATAGTTTCCTACGATTTCAAGTCATTAGAGTTGTTTTTATCTTGTTTTTAACCTTTTGAAGTGTTTTTGACGTGTTTTTGAGTGCATTAAGCTCATTTCAATGTTCTTTTCATAGTTTCTTACATTTTCAATCCATTAGAGTTGTTTTTATGTTGTTTTTAACCATTTGAAGTGTTTTTGAGTGTTTTAAGCTTATTTGAAGGTTGTTTTTATGTTATTTTTTGGCTTTTCAAGTGTTTTTGTGTGTTTTAAGCTTATTTTCTTTTCATAGTTTCTTACGTTTTCAAGTTATTAGAGTTGTTTTTATGTTGTTTTAGCCTTATGAAATGTTTTGAGGTGTTTTTGAGTGTTTTAAGCTAATTTCAAGGTGTTTTTCAAAGTTTCTTACTTTTTCAAAGCATTAGAGTTTTTTTTTATGTTGTTTTTAGCATTTTGAAGTGTTTTCGAGTGTTTTAAGCTATTTTCATAGTTTCTTACGTTTTCAAATCATTAGATTGGTGAGTTTTGGAAGTGTTTTTGAGAGTTTTAAGCTCACAGTTTCTTACGTTTTCAAGTCATAAGAGTAGTTGTTATGTTGTTTATAGCTATTTGAAGTGATTTTTAAGTGTTTTTGATTGTTTTAAGCTCATTTCAATGTTTTTTTCATAGTTTCTTGCATTTTGAAGTCATTAAAGTTGATTTTATGTTGTTTTTAACCTTTTGAAGCGTTTTTGAGTGTTTTAAGCTCATTTGAAGGTTGTTCGTATGTTATTTTCAGGCTTTTCAATTGTTTTTTAAGTGTTTTTGTGTGTTTTAAGCTTATTTTCTTTTCATAGTTTCTTACGTTTTCAAGTCATTAGAGTTGTTTTTATGTTGTTTTAGCCTTATGAAATGTTTTTGAGTGTTTTAAGCTCATGTCAATGTCCTTTTCATAGTTTCTTACGTTTTCAAATCATTAGATTGGTTTTTATGTTTTTAGTCTTTTCAAGAGTTTTGGAAGTGTTTTTGAGAGTTTTAAGCTCATTTTAAGGTTTTTTTCATAGTTTCCTACGTTTTCAAGTCATTAGAGTAGTTGTTATGTTGTTAATAGCCATTTGAAGTGCTTTTTTTTTTAAAGTGTTTTTGATTGTTTTAAGGTCATTTCAAGGTTTTTTTCATAGTTTCTTGCGTTTTGAAGTCATTACAGTTGTTCTTATGTTGTTTTTAGCCTTTTGAAGTGTTTTTGAAGTGTTTTAAACTCGTTTCAAGATTCTTTTCAGAGTTTCTTACGTTTTCAAGTCATTAGAGTTGTTTTTATGTTGTTTTTAGCCTTTCGAAGTGTTTTTGAAGTGTTTTCAGTGTTTTAATCTCATTTCAAGGTTCTTTTCATAGTTTCTTACGTTTTCAAAGCATTAGTGTTTTTTTATGTTGTTTTTAGCCTTTTAAAGTGTTTTTGAGTGTTTTAAGCTCATTTCAACGTTTTTTTCATAGTTTCTTACGTTTACAAATCATTAGATTGGTTTTTATGTTGTTTTTAGCCTTTTCAATAGTTTTAGGAGTGTTTTTGAGAGTTTTAAGCTCATTTTAAGGTTCTTTACATAGTTTCTTACGTTTTCAAGTCATTAGAATAGTTGTTATGTTGTTTTTAGCTATTTGAAGTGTTTTTAAGTGTTTTTGATTGTTTTAAGCTAATTTCAAGGTTCTTTTCATAGTTTCTTGCATTTTGAAGTCATTACAGTTGTTTTTATGTTGTTTTTAGCCTTTTGAAGTGTTTTTGAGTGTTTTAAACTCGTTTCAAGGTTCTTTTCATTGTTTCTTGCGTTTTCAAGTCATTAGAGTTGTTGTTATGTTGTTTATAGCTATTTGAAGTGTTTTTTAAGTGTTTTTGATTGTTTTAAGCTCATTTCTAGGTTCTTTTCATAGTTTCTTGGGTCTTGAAGTCATTACAATTGTTCTTATGTTGTGTTTAGCCTTCTGAAGTGTTTTTTAGTGTTTTAAACTCATTTCAAGGTTCTTTTCATTGTTTCTTGTGTTTTCAAGTCATTATTGTTGTTTTTATGTTTTTTTTAGCCATTTGAAGGGGGTTTGAGTGTTTTAAGCTCATTTCAAGTTTCTTTTCAAAGTTTCTTACGTTTTCAAGTCATTAGAGTTGTCTTTATGTTGTTTTTAGCCATTTGAAGTGTTTTTAAAGTGTTTTTGAGTGTTTTAAACTCATTTCAAGTTTCTTTTCATAGTTTCTTACAGTTTCAAAGCATTAGTGTTTTTGAGTGTTTTAAGCTCATTTCAAGGTTCTTTTAATGGTTTCTTACGTTTTCAAATCATTAGATTGGTTTTTATGTTGTTTTTAGCCTTTTCAAGAGTTTTAGGAGTGTTTTTGAGAGTTTTAAGCTGATTTTAAGGTTCTTTTCATAGTTTCTTATGTTTTCAAGTCATTAGAGTAGTTGTTATGTTGTTTATAGCTATTTGAAGTGTTTTTGAAGTGTTTTTGATTGTTTTAAGCTCATTTCCTTTCATAGTTTCTTGCGTTTTGAAGTCATTACAGTTGTTCTTATGTTGTTTTTAGCCTTTTGAAGTGTTTTTGAGTGTTTTAAACTCGTTTCTAGGTTCTTTTCATTGTTTCTTGCGTTTTCAAGTCATTACAATTGTTTTTATGTTTTTTTAGCTATTTGCAGGGGTTTTTAGTCTTTTAAGCTCATTTCAAGTTTGTTTTCATAGTTTCTTATGTTTTCAAGTCATTAGAGTTTTTGTTATGTTGTTTATAGCTATTTGAAGTTTTTTTTAGTGTTTTTGATTGTTTTATGCTCATTTCAAGGTTTTTTTCATAGTTTCTTGCGTTTTGAAGTCATTAGAGTTGTTCTTATGTTTTTTTTAGGCTTTTGAAGTGTTTTTGAGTGTCTTAAGCTCATTTCAAGGTTCTTTTCATTGTTTCTTGTGTTTTAAAATAATTAGAATTGTTTTTATGTTTTTTTAGCCATTAGAAGGGGGTTTGAGTGTTTTAAGCTCATTTCAAGTTTGTTACGTTTTCAAGTCATTAGAGTTGTTTTTATGTTGTTTTTAGCCTTTTGGAAGTGTTTTTGAAGTGTTTTTAGCTCATTTCAAGGTTCTCTTCATAGTTTCTTGCGTTTTCAAGTCATTAGAGTTGTTTTTATGTTTTTTTAGCCATTTGTAGGGTTTTGAGTGTTTTAAGCTCATTGAAAGTTTCTTTTCATAGTTTCTTACGTTTTCAAGTCATTAGAGTTGTCTTTATGTTGTTTTTAGCCATTTGAAGTGTTTTTGATGTGTTTTTCAGTGTTTTAAGCTCATTTCAATTTTCTTTTCATAGTTTCTTCCGTTTTAAAGTCATTAGAGTTGTTTTTATGTGTTTTTAGCCATTTGTAGGGTTTTGAGTGTTTTAAGCTCATTTCAAGTTTCTTTTCATAGTTTCTTACGTTTTCAAGTCATTAGAGTTGTTTTTATGTTGTTTTTAGCCATTTAAAGAGGTTTTTAGTGTTTTAAGCTCATTTCAAGTTTCTTTTCATAGTTTCTTACGTTTTGAAGTCATTAGAGTTGTTTTTATGTTGTTTTTAGCCTTTTGAAGTGTTTTTGAAGTGGTTTTGAGTGTATTAAGCTCACTTGAAGGTTCTTTTCATAATTTCTTGCGTTTTTAAGTCATCAGAGTTGTTTTTATGTTGTTTTTAGCTTTTTGAAGCCTTTTTTAGTGTTTTCGAAGTGTTTTTAGGTGTGTTAAGCTCATTTCAAGTTTCTTTCAATAGTTTCTTACGTTTTCAAGTCATTAGAGTTGTTTTTATGTTGTGTTTTAGCCTTTTGTAGTGTTTTAGAAATGTTTTTGATTGTTTTAAGCTAATTTCAAGGTTCTTTTCATAGTTTCTTATGTTTTCCAGTTATTAGATTTGTTTTTATGTTGTTTTTATCCTTTTGAAGTGTTTTCAAAGTCTTTTTGAGTGTTTCAAGCTCATTTCAAGGTTCTTTTCAATGTTTCTTGCGTTTTCAAGTCATTAGAGTTGTTTTTAGCCATTTGAAGGGGTTTTGAGTGTTTTATGCTCATTTCAAGTTCCTTTTCCTAGTTTCTTACGTTTTGAAGTCATTAGAGTACTTTTTATGTTGTTTTTAGCCATTTGAAGATGTTTTTAGTGTATTAAGCTCACTTCAAGGTTTTTTTCATAGTTTCTTGCGTTTTCAAGTCATCAGAGTTGTTTTTATGTTGTTTTTAGCCTTTTGAAGTGTTTTTGAAGTGTTTTTAAGTGTTTTAAGCTCATTTCAAGGTTCTTTTCATAATTTCTTGTGTTTTCAAGTCATTAGTGTTGTTTTTAAGTTTTTTTAGCCATTTGTAGGGTTTTGAGTGTTTTAAGCTCATTTCAAGTTTCTTTTCATAGTTTCTTATGTTTACAAGTCATTAGAGTTGTTCTTACGTTGTTTTTAGCCTTTTGAATAGTTTTTTTTTTATTGTTTTAAGCTCATTTCAAAGTTTCTTGCGTTTTCATGTCATTAGAGTTGTTTTTATGGTTTTTTTAGCCATTTGAAGGAGTTTCGAGTGTTTTAAGCTCATTTCAAGATTCTTTTCATAGTTTCTTGCGTTTTAGAAGTGTTTTTGAGAGTTTAAATCTCATTTCAATGTTCTTTTCATTGTTTCTTACGTTTTCAAATCATTTGAGTTTTTTTTATATTGTTTCTAGCCTTTTGAAGTGTTTTTTAGTGTTTTAAACACATTTCAAGGTTTTTTCATTGTTTCTTACGTTTTCAAATCATTAGAGTTGTTTTTATGTTGTTTTTAGTCTTTTGAAGTGTTTTTGAGTGTTTTAAACTCATTTCAAGGTTCTTTTCATATTTTCTTTTGTTTTCAAGTCATTAGAGTTGTTCTTATGTTGTTTTCTAGCCTTTTGAAGTGTTTTTGAGTGTTTTTAAGCTCATTTCAAGGTTTTTTTCATAGTTTCTTGCGTTTTAGAAGTGTTTTTGAGAGTTTTAAGCTCATTTCGATTCTCTTTTCATAGTTTCTTATGTTTTCAAGTCATAAGAGTTGTTCTTATGTTGTTTTTAGCCTTTTGAATAGTTTTTTTTTATTGTTTTCAGCTCATTTCAAGGTTCTTTTCATTGTTTCTTACGTTTTCAAATCATTTGAGTTTTTTTTATGTTGTTTTTTAGCCTTTTGAAGTGTTTTTGAGTGTTTTAAGCTCATTTCAAGGTTTTTTTCAAAGTTTCTTGCGTTTTCAAGTCATTAGAGTTGTTTTTAGCCATTTTTTAGCCATTTGAAGGAGTTTCGAGTGTTTTAAGCTCATTTCAAGGTTCTTTTCATAGTTTCTTGCGTTTTAGAAGTGTTTTTGAGAGTTTTAAGCTCATTTCAATGTTCTTTTCATTGTTTCTTACGTTTTCAAATCATTTGAGTTTTCTTATGTAGTTCTTAGCTTTTTGAAGTGTTTTTGATGTTTTTTTGAGTGTTTTAAACTCATTTCAATTCTCTATTCATAGTTTCTTGTGTTTTCAATTCATTAGAGTTGTTCTTATGTTGTTTTTAGCCTTTTGAATAGTTTTTTTTATTGTTTTAAGCTCATTTCAAAGTTTCATGCGTTTTCATGTCATTAGAGTTGTTTTTATTGTTTTTTTAGCCATTTGAAGGAGTTTCGAGTGTTTTAAGCTCATTTCAAGGTTCTTTTCATTGTTTCTTACGTTTTCAAATCATTTGAGTTTTTTTTATATTGTTTCTAGCCTTTTGAAGTGTTTTTTAGTGTTTTAAATTCATTTCAAGGTTTTTTCATTGTTTCTTACGTTTTCAAATCATTAGAGTTGTTTTTATGTAGTTTTTAGTCTTTTGAAGTGTTTTTGAAGTGTTTTTGAGTGTTTTAAACTCATTTCAAGGTTCTTTTCATATTTTCTTTTGTTTTCAAGTCATTAGAGTTGTTCTTATGTTGTTTTCTAGCCTTTTGAAGTGTTTTTGAGTGTTTTAAGCTCATTTCAAGGTTTTTTTCAAAGTTTCTTGCGTTTTCAAGTCATTAGAGTTGTTTTTAGCCATTTGAAGTGGTTCTGAATGTTTTAAGCTCATTTCAAGTGTTTTTTTCATAGTTTCTTACGTTTTCAAGTCATTACAGTTGTTTTTATGTTGTTTTTAGTCGTTTTAAGTGTTCTTGAGTGTTTTAAGCTCATTTCAAGGTTCTTTTCATAGTTTATTGTGTTTTCAAGTCCTTCAGTTGTTCTTATGTTGCTTTTAGCCTTTTGAAGTGTTTTTGAAGTTTCTTTTTAGTGTTTTAAACTCATTTCACGGCTTTTTTCATAGTTTCGTATGTTTTCAAGTCATTAGAGTAGTTCTTATGTTGTTTTTGGCCTTTCGAAGTGTTTTTGAGTGTTTTAAGCTAATTTCAAGGTTTGTTTTTAAATTTCTTGCGTTTTCAAGTCATTAGAGTTGTTTTTATGTTGTTTTTAGCAATTTGAAGGAGTTTTGAGTTTTTTAAGCTCATTTCAAGGTTCTTTTCATTGTTTCTTTCTTTTTCAAGTCATTAGAGTTATTTTTATGTTGTTTTTTTTACCCTTTTCAATGGTTTTAGAAGTGTTTTTGAGAGTTTTAAGCTCATTTCAAGGTTCTTTTCATTGTTTCATATGTTTTCAAATCATTAAAGTTGTTTTTAAGTTGTTTCTAGACTTTTCAAGTGTTTTTGAGTGTTTTAAACTCATTTCAAGGTTCTTTTCATCGTTTCTTACGTTTTCAAGTCATTAGAGTTGTTTTATGTTCTTTTTAGCCTTTTGAAATGTTTTTGAGTGTTTTAACCTCTTTTCAAGGTTCGTTTCATAGTTTCTTACATTTTCAAGTCCTTAGAGTTGATTTTATGTTGTTTTTAGCCTTTTGAAGTGTTTTTGAGTGTTTTAGGCTGATTTTAAGGTTCTTTTCATAGTTTCTTACGTTTTCAAGTCATTCGAGTTGTTTTTAGTCTTTTCAATTGTTTTTGAAGTATTTTTTAGTGTTTTAAGCTCATTTCAAGGTTCTTTTCATAGTTTCTTACGTTTTCCAGTCATTAGAGTTGTTTTATGCTGTTTGTAGCAATTTGAAGTGTTTTTGAAGTGTTTTTGATTGTTTTAAGCGCATTTCAAGGTTATTTTCATAGTTTCTAGCGTTTTCAAGTCATTACAGTCATTCTTATGTTGTTCTTATGTTGTTTTAAGCCTTTTACAGGGGTTTTTAGTGTTTTAAGTTCATTTCATCGTTCTTTTCATAGTTTCTTACGTTTTCAAGTCATTAGAGTTGTTGTTATGTTGTTTATAGCTATTTGAAGGTTTTTTTCAAAGTTTCTTGCGTTTTCATGTCATTAGAGTTGTTTTTATGGTTTTTTTAGCCATTTGAAAGAGTTTAGAGTGTTTTAAGCTCATTTCAAGGTTCTTTTCATAGTTTCTTGCGTTTTAGAAGTGTTTTTGAGAGTTTTAAGCTCATTTCGATTCTCTTTTCATAGTTTCTTATGTTTTCAAGTCATAAGAGTTGTTCTTATGTTGTTTTTAGCCTTTTGAATAGTTTTTTTTTATTGTTTTAAGCTCATTTCAAAGTTTTTTTCAAAGTTTCTTGCGTTTTCATGTCATTAGAGTTGTTTTTATGGTTTTTTTAGCCATTTGAAGGAGTTTCGAGTGTTTTAAGCTCATTTCAAGATTCTTTTCATAATTTCTTGCGTTTTAGAAGTGTTTTTGAGAGTTTTAAGCTCATTTCAAGGTTCTTTTCAAAGTTTATAGCGTTTTCAAGTCATTACAGTCATTCTTATGTTGTTCTTATGTTGTTTTAAGCCTTTTGCAGGGGTTTTTAGTGTTTTAAGTTCATTTCATGGTTCTTTTCATAGTTTCTTACGTTTTCAAGTCATTAGAGTTGTTGTTATGTTGTTTATAGCTATTTGAAGTGTTTTTGATTGTTTTCAGCTCATTTCAAGGTTCTTTTCATAGTTTCTTGCGTTTTCAAGTCATTAGAGTTGTTCTTATGTAGTTCTTAGCTTTTTGAAGTGTTTTTGATGTTTTTTTGAGTGTTTTAAACTCATTTCAATTCTCTTTTCATAGTTTCTTGTGTTTTCAATTCATTAGAGTTGTTCTTATGTTGTTTTTAGCCTTTTGAATTGCTTTTTTTTTATTGTTTTATGATCATTTCAAGGTTTTTTTTCAAAGTTTCTTGCGTTTTCATGTCATTAGAGTTGTTTTTATGGTTTTTTTTAGCCATTTGAAGGAGTTTCGAGTGTTTTAAGCTCATTTCAAGGTTCTTTTCATAGTTTCTTGCGTTTTAGAAGTGTTTTTGAGAGTTTTAAGCTCATTTCGATTCTCTTTTCATAGTTTCTTATGTTTTCAAGTCATAAGAGTTGTTCTTATGTTGTTTTTAGCCTTTTGAATAGTTTTTTTTTATTGTTTTCAGCTCATTTCAAGGTTCTTTTCATAGTTTCTTGCGTTTTCAAGTCATTAGAGTTGTTCTTATGTAGTTCTTAGCTTTTTGAAGTGTTTTAGAAGTGTTTTTGAGAGTTTTAAGCTCATTTCGATTCTCTTTTCATAGTTTCTTATGTTTTCAAGTCATAAGAGTTGTTCTTATGTTGTTTTATGCTCATTTCAAGGTTTTTTTCAAAGTTTCTTGCGTTTTCATGTCATTAGAGTTGTTTTTATGGTTTTTTTAGCCATTTGAAGGAGTTTCGAGTGTTTTAAGCTCATTTCAAGATTCTTTCATAGTTTCTTGCGTTTTAGAAGTGTTTTTGAGAGTTTTAAGCTCATTTCGATTCTCTTTTCATAGTTTCTTATGTTTTCAAGTCATAAGAGTTGTTCT
>LIEC01012624.1:0-80133 GCA_001925005.1 Drosera capensis | reverse complement strand
CCCACCCCCTTCCAAAGAAAAAAAGAAGAAGATCAAAGCTCCCTATACACATGAAGACGTATGGGTCTTCTATGGCCATCAAAAAGATTAGTACAATAGCTTAAGTCACATTATATTCATGTTTGTCATTTATTATTTGACAAGATGAAGGCCTTCCACAATGTAGAATCAACGTCTCAAATGCGCAACTCAGAATATCTGTAAAATTCAATGATTTGAATCTTTATAACGAGAATGAATCAATTTCAAACCTTGTATGTGTTCTTTCATTGATCTGGATCCTCTGCTATCCAAATAGGACAATATAGTCCACGTGCTCAGCGATCACATCGCCATCTTTATGATAGAGCATACCGGTCAAGATACCGCGTATTATTCTCAGTTCGCATATGGTATTTTGTGAACAATCACGATGAAGGAGTCATCATATAAGCAATCTGCTGAATCCAGTGATGAGGTTCAGATCAAATGTTCTGCTGCATTTTCAATAAACAACGAGCTTAGCCTGCACAGTTAAAGAGTCGCAACCTCTTCCAAGAATATTACTTTTACCCTGTAACAAATAGTCGATACTATAACTTTGCAACATAAAACTTTTTTTGGGATACCTCGATATCTACCATTTTGAGTTCATCTGCATATCCCTATACAAGATTAATTAGAAGATAAATGCTACCGTGTCCTTAATGTTCATCGATCTGAGTGCATTGATCCAAGAGTCGGCGATGCATGCTTTGGATGTTCACTAGTACGCTCATCCAAAAGTTGCCAATTCACATAAAAGCCTGGAATGCCATGCATCAGGAATCGTCCTGCTAAACTACTACTGTGTTTTAGCTGCCTAGGCAAGTCAGGCGTTGCATAATACTGGAAAATTAGTCATGCACACATTAGGCAGAGATTGGCCAACGTGATTGTTACTATAACGCGGATTTGAATCGCAAATAGTTAATTACAAACTCTTCCATAGAGTATAACAACAAATCGAGAACAATGCCGACACCCCTCGCTCTTCGTTCAATTTTTCCCTTACATTGGACGAGGGTTGTTGGAAGAAACAGATTCGATCCTGTGTCAAATAATTAAAGAGAGATGACCAGACGAAATGTAGAAATCAGATCAGTGTTTATACCATTCACAGTATTGGACCGCATTGCCATCACATTAGTCAATCCCGTCCCATTCTCATCCAAAATTTTCTCGCCACGCCAAAGATTACTGCCTTGGTCAATAGGCCTTGATCCAGAGTGCAGGCTAAAGCAACTGTTCCGGCAACAACAAGAAGCTTAGGAATGTTCATCCCCGATCGCTTCCCTGGAGAAGCTTCTGTCAATTGCAGCTCACTGTCATCGGTCTCCAAGGCTTTGAGGTAGTCGTCACTGACATTGGTGTTCACTTGAGCCATCAATGCAGAACGAGATAGCGGAGCTCCAGATGCCCTCTCCTTTTGATACGCACGTAATCCTGGCTCTATTTTCCGAACAGCTCCCCACATACCTTGCCGCACTCCCAGCTTGGCGATCTCCCAAGGGATTCCCATGTCTTCGTGATGGAACAACATCACTTCGCATGCAGTCTTTTGCCCATCACCTTTTCGTGATTCAACTGTAGGTTCATTTCAGAAAGAAGTAAGAACATCACTGAAATGCTGTCTAATAGTTGAGCTTCAATAAGAAATCAAATACTCCATAGAACTTGCGGAATCTCACTAAGGTTAGAATACCTGCGCGAATGCACCAACTCGAATAATATAGGTCAACACGCCTTGGTTTACTTTGCCGTGGAACACTACTGCAAGGAACACCCTGAAACACAACAAGGTATAAATCACGACCATGTTTTGGTACCCTGTCAAAACATGGGTTTTACAACTGGAACCAATTTTCATAATAGGAGAAATGATATAAGGCGGACTTCTTGATTAGTCAAAGTGGATTTTCTCACGAAAGCTTCAAGAGCAGAAGAATGGCACTCGGGGACGAGGACTTTATGGGTTTTCTCACGATGGCTTCATGAGCAGAAGATGGCTCCATGAGCACACTTTTCCAATATCTAGCTAGGGTGAGAAAAAGAAATCAGAGACCTGGCACTAGGGAACGATGCCTTAATGCTTTGACACCCTACGCTTCCTCATGTTTAGTCTCCTGACCGTTTATCTCAACTTTTCAACACCTGATTCGCCCAAGCAAAATATTTCCCTAAGATATATCAGTGATGATCTGATAATAAACTAAACACTCCAAACACGTAGTTGGCGACTGCATTTTCATAATATGGGGTTTTTGCTTAAGACAGCTGACCGTGATGGACATTTTCTCATTCTCATTCTCATTCCTATGATTGAGTTTGTTTCCCAGCACCACAACACCAACACAGGCAGGTGAGGAGCACCTTTGTGACGCAGTAGTAGGCTCCCTGGGATGCCCAAATTCGGCGTCCAATTATATACTCCCTGTCACTGCAAAAGAATGGAAACTGTTGGAGGGAACCATTAACCAGTGAGCCAACTTCATAACACCAAGAGGAAACCTAAAATGAAGATGCACTCTCCTTAGGCCCTACCTTGCGCACCCAATGCACCATCGTAACTCCCGTCGTGCGACTCTCCTCCAAAGTCTCATGGAACAACAGCATATCGTCCCACTTGGAACGAAACTCGTTGTCCCAAAAGAAATCTCTCACCATCTCCGGAGTCACGTCATCATACACAGTCCTGCTTCTATACTGAGGAGGACCCGTCTGCACAAACCATTCATATTCAACTCAACATTGCTCTCATTCATCCATCCCAAATCCTTAACCAACTAGCAACTAACGAAATCGACAATTGAACAACAAAATAACATATCCAAAGTTCCTAGCAAGGGTAAGCAATCGACCTGAGGATCCCTGCGCCATGCCTGGTAGCTCATAGTAGGAGTAGACCTATCCATCACCTGAATCCAAGCAGGGCCTCCATCCTTGACCTCAACCAGTTGCCACAGATGCCTGAAATCGGCTTCATCGACGAGCTCAGACCTTTCCTCCTCACCCTTCCGCGACAAACTGACCCCAATCACAAATAAGATAACACGCAAACAATCAATTACATCACAGTAACAACATCAACGTCAACAACCCAGGTAATCCCGTCATCAAGAGGTCTAGGAGGGCTAGATGTACACGGTCTTCTCCCTGACGTGAACGACAGAGAGATTGTTTCTTGAAAATTACATCACAGCAAACAACTCCTAATTGAAACTATTCCAACACAAATAACATCTTTTACAATTTCCATCATCAGCTCAGCTAACTGGTTCCTCGACAGAATCCGTACAAGTTCAAGATTACCTTGTACCCAAATGGGATCCAACTTGTTTAGAATCAGAGAACCCACGAGCTCCCACACCAACAGCACCAGAGGAGCTGGTGATCGAGGAAGAAGAAGTGATGGGGAAGTTGGTGATCCATTTGGGCTTCCAAGCCCAACCAACCCCAACCCCAACGAAAACAGCAACCCACAAAGGCAGCATGAGCTTTGACAGCTCCATCATCACTTCCCACAAATTGGGTCTCCCCAAAACATCAACCAGAACAGATAGCACAGCCATTTTGAGTTAGCTGAGCTACCTGATTGGGTCAGTTGACCTTGGAGGGTTTATGATGAACCGATAATGATCAGTGTTTATGAAAAAAATAAATTGGAAAGTTCTTGTTAAAGAAGGAGAAACGACATGTCAAGGAAGGGATGGAGTTGAGGGGAATTGGGGATGAAGAGAGGTGTGACGACCGCATGTGTAGATTGCTGTGGGACCGGCTTCAGCTGTAGCTGCACCAAAGGGCAAGTAACACACATGGAAGAGGATAATTGGTTGAAACAAACAAATCAGCCTACCCTGTCAAAAACTTCGTTCACAATAAATCGCTTATACATGGACTGTAAATAATTCCGTGAAATATAAGTTTTGACATATAATTTAGTCATATGATAGGAAAGTGACATATCTTAGAAATTTTTTAAACACAATACATTTTTACATAATCCAATGCAAGTGTTCCGACCACTACGCTGTCTATCCCTAGAACAGTACTGCACAGGCTGGATGAGATAATTGGTGGCTTATACTAGTGCCCACCATCTCACAGCTTGCACGCATCTTGTCAGTCTGCTAGAAAACTGGATATATGAGTCTAATGATCCACCCAACCCTAATCCACCATATGGGTTATACAGTAGAAGGAAAAATGACGATGTCAGCTTCAACCGGACCAATCTCCAAGTTGAGTATCAACCGTCACATTGTCACTACTATAGTCATCGTTTCGAGTAACACAGTGTAACAACTAGAGACCTGAAAAATGATCAAAATCTAACTACTAAAATCAAGGGAACAAGGTATAACATGCTAAAATCATGGTGGGTCATTTTTTATCTGCTCTACAATGATGTGCAATCAAGAATGATGGCAATTACATATGGGCGGATGAGGATTCGGTTAAAACTTACTCTAGCGTAAGCGAAATAGACACAATACACAGTTGAGTAAACTACTATTGAACTAAGTTATGATAGTCAATAAGTACAAACAAACAGTCGCTCTTGAATTAGACTGCACGAGATACAACCATGTTATAATCTGCCTGTAGCGGAAGTAGATAGCATCATAGATCAGACATGCTTCATCAGAGCGGCGTCGATCCAGGTACCGTTGCATGTCAACTTTGAGGTTTGAAGGAAAATTAAGAATACATGTTTCATTCTACCATGAAAAGGGTCAGCACATGATAGTCTCTCCTCAACAATCACTTCGTGACTAACAAACGTCATCAGGCCGACATATGAATATAACAACACTCGCATATAAATACCATGTTAACGAGACACATTGGACACTGCTCATGCCTCACATTGGTGACCAACTCTGGACTTACCCAATACACCTTATAATCTAGTAGTAGTAGTTTTTAAATACAACCCAAATGGCGCCGACTAAACTAGTGTGCTAACCAACTGACCCGACTGTGCAAATTTGGGCGACAAAAATGGGGCAGAGGATGACTAAAGGTGAATGCAGCCACAGGAATACAACAAATTTCTTCTCCTGCTAAATATCCTACAGATATATCATAGTAATCAACAGATGCGAAGTTGAGGGCATGCATAGATCAGATTCAGAAACTAGTATGCCATATAGCTTCTTCACCTTCCCCACAGCGCCGGTGAACCTCTTCCATTCTCTCTACTGATTTACATACACCACTGCAGCTCCAATCAAATGACGCTGCACAAGGGTTCCCAGCTTGGGCCTTCACCTCACAATCTGGGATCCAACCGTGACATATCATCTCATGAGTTATAAATCACAGCACTAGCAAACCCGTTTCGTTATGGTGCACTCTCAAATTTTACACGGTAATGCACACCTTGAAGATAACCACAATAAAAGCATCTTACCTTGAGGAGTGCCGCAACAGAGGCTCCGATCATCAATATGATCAACATCGAGGCCTATCATCCATGAACCAAGAGAGACATCTTCATTGGCAAATCTGTGAAGAGTTTGCCTGAAAGAAACGGAGAAGTCATTTGGATATTTCCAACCATTTTAGCTTTTCCAAGGAAATAGAGTACTAGACCAAGTATTCACCTATTTACCGAAATGTAAGTGGCCAACTCTTTGGATATTACATATATTTGGCCGGTGGCATGCCTGAAATACTTGTTCCCTTCCTCGCCGAACTTCCAATACTCCGGTTCATGGTACTTGACCCCCCTGATCATAACAACAGCAAGCCATGGGCAAATATTGCAAAGCTCTACATGTTGATATGACCATTTGCAAAACTAAAAAAGGATTTAAGTAACCAAAACAGTCGGTTGTCTTACTTCTGGGAAAGGACAGGTCCAGACTTCATACAACCTATGTACACACGAGACTTTGATTTATGACGTGCAAGGGTCGAGCCCACCATGCCTATCACAAGCAGAACTTAAGCTCAAGATATACCAGCATGTGGATCAGTTATGCAAGACAAGAGATGTACACTAACCAAGATTTATATGCACATCGTCATCAACTTTAATATAGAAGTCAGCGTCCCATTTTGCAACAGCTGTTGAAAAGTAGATCTGAGTTTTTGAAGACAACACATGATAGCCTTCGACATGTTTCTGTGACACATATTCCAATACACATGAGAAGTGACTGAAAAAAATGTGAAGGTCCAAAGCAGAGCAGCCATTCGCGATTTTGAACTCTTGCGTTGGGCTGTGTAAGGATGTAGTGGTGATGCTTGTCATTGAGATCTACAATTTCTTAGTCACTTCCTGGTTTGTATCAACGGTTTAAGTAATTATTCTCACATCGTGATGACTGTGCTGTGCTTGTAAGAGGCATAAACCACAAACTTCCCAATAAAGGAGAACAAAACCTTTGTACCAACCAATATGCATAGTATGAATTATTATTATTATTTCCCCATAAAGCACTCCGAGTCCTCAACCACTGCCTTTGGAAGATTATCAAGGCAAATCAGAACTTAAAAATGACTCAATACTGTTAAACGGTGAACAAGTAACATCTATTAGGCACCATTGTGATGTTTAGAACATTCCACCAGTAAGAAAAGTCATTTAAAATCTAAATCGTAGACCAAAGAAATAAAAAGTCCAATTGTATGATCTTAACCGTGTAATACTACAACAAAACAGCAATGTTCATGTGCAAGCAGGAAAAAAGCAGCAAAAGAAAAAACGTTAAAAAAAAGTTCAAAAAAAACTTGAGGCAAATTCACCAGTCTAGAGGATGTGTGAAAATTGCAACACATACCAGACGAAGAAAATCCTGATGTAGCGATTCTTCGGCATCAATGGCGCGATCCAAGACACCACCAGGGCTAGCACTGCAAGAGTACAGTGTGCAACAGTATATAACTCATGTTAATGACAAAGATATTTGAATTTCTTACTGAATAATGGAGCAAAATACTTCGGAAATTTCAAAGATGTTACCTGTGTCCTATAACAAATCGTATAATAATTCCTTTATCCTTCTCCAATTTCTTCAACTCCTCACCTTCAAATAGATAAAAAGGTAACAATCATTTGGGTTACAAAACAAGAAAGGTTCTTTAAGAAGATGTAAGAGGTAGATAGTAGACACAAAGTTGTTGAGTTCAATATAACTGACCTCTGGGCATCCAGGTTTCTCTTATTGAGTCCCGTCTCTTGCGACTGCTAAATGCAGTTATGATTCCCATGACAAAGAAAACCTTAGGACGCTCTTTCACTTCCTTGACATTTGCACTATAAAAGGTTGGAAGCTCCTCATCAACTTTTGAAGATCTAGCAGCAGCTAGTTGCATCTCCAAAGAGGAGATCGTATTGTCCAACGTCCTGGATGCATTGTTTGCAGAAGTCAAACACATAAGAGGGGTGGAGGAGGAGAGAAGGAAAAGAACAAAACACTAGGCTGCAAAACAAAAAGTTATTAAGGGAAGAGTCAAAGCGTTACATGACTGCACTGCGAGTTTGAGAAACTTGCGATAAGATGTCCTTAGATAGCATGGAAGCATCCTGTCAAACAAGAAATAAAATTATGTTACTAAAAAATAAAAATAAAGATAGAGAAAAAAAGAAAAAAGAGAGAGATAAAATTAAGTTAATAGCTCAAAAAAAGCAAAAGCAAATTGTTGCAACCTATACATATGAACACAGAACTTGCCTTTGTGTTACAATTTATTGGTGGCTGGAGTTTCACTTGAAGACTTCTCTTTTTTGACAAAGATCCACTGTCAAAATTGCTTGAGTCAGTGACAGCCCAATACCTACAAGGAAGAAGCTGCTGGTGAGTTATACTCAATTCACAAGTTCTAACTAGGTCCTCCCTCCTCAGTCAAGAACTTCACGAGTCAAAAGGCTGCATTGGATCCATGATCATAAGAAATATCATCATCAGAAAACATTTACGTCGTTGGTTAGTGCATCATCGTAAGGAAAGTATGAAAGCTTCAATCTACTGTGTGATCCTTCGAACTGATGAAAGAACTGGAACGAGATTAGGGGAACTAGTATGGCGAAAGCTTCAAGTTTATTTATTTAGCTGCTAATATGACAATTTAACAGAACTCAAGTCACAGTCTCGCAGAGGAAGCACAAGCGTAGAGCATCCAGCAAATACCACAATGGGCCGATCTCTTCGTCTAAAAGTGGCCAGTTGAACATGGAAAAGCAAAGAAAGCTAAACTTTTCTACTATGGATATAAGCAGCACAACACAAGATTTCCAACTTTGACTAATGCAATGTACACCAAGACATCTCTGTTAGGGTAAGCCCTCTTTCATTAAGAAAAATGCAATCAGCATTCACCTCATTATTAGCTTTGGATCGCATACTTGAGTATCAGATTACTCCGATCGAAGAGCGAATTGACTAAAAGACACTGTCTTGCTCAAATCACATCACAAAATAACTCCATACGAGAAGCTACAATATTTCCAAATAGCAGCACAAATCAAGCAATTGTGTTTAAAGTACAGAGTACACATGATACAAGCCCGAGTTTTCCCCCAACTACTCCTCGACACCAACACCAACCCCCTCGACGAAGAAAGCATAACAGCAAAATACGCAAAACCCTAAAGGATGACGTCAGATCGTGGAACCACCTGTTGACGAAGAGGACACCGAGGAGGAAGCTGGCGAAGCATAGAACCACAGCGGATCGAGTGGCCACTCCTCCTCCGCCGCCGGTGCCGGGCCTGTGCAGCCTGCTGACTCCGCCGCCGGTGCTGGTGGTTCTGCCTCCGAGGCCCATCTGATCCTCAAAGAGGAGAGCAAGCGAGTTGACCAAAGACCACAGACGACATTTGATCCGAGGAGGATGCCGCACGTTGGTTGAACGGCGGCGGTGATGGTTGAGGCGCACGGTTCTCGGGGACTTGTCTGTGTGTTTCCGCGAATTTGTTTGTACATGTAAGAAATATGCCAATATACTTTCATCAACTGTGTCTGTGTGAATAAACAGTCATATTGACTATGTAATATTAGCCAGGACCGCAGCATCTACTACGTTTGAAGTAGCCAAATTCCAAAAAATTTAGGCTAACGACTAAGGAGGTGAAGTGTTTGTGCGTAAAGTTTGTTTATTTTATTTTATTTTCTTAACTCTCAAAAATGAGGTTTTTTTTATGAAGAAAGTACAATAAAATAGGTCCAAAGACAATATTATCGACGGATAGAAAAAACTAACAAATTGTTCTACACCACAAAGATAACGGTACAAAGATAAATTTATCATATATTTTTTTTCTCTTAAACTCACAAATAAAACAAAATAAAATATTTTAATCTTTCTCTCTAAACTAACAAACAAAACCAAAGTAAATTTATATACTCTAGCTCTCTTTTTTTTTCTTTTACTTCACTCTCGTTCACTTCGCTTTTCTTTCTATTAAAACTCATAAACAAATCCTAAAACATTTGTTAAGAGGCTCAACGTTTTCTGAGGCACAACACAATCCTACCAAATGAGTTGTGTTGAGGAGTTTGCACTCAATTTTTGAAACTCAATCTTCATTTTAGAAGGATTGTAAGATTGCAGAGTCAAAAACTTGAAAAAAAAGAGGCTTTATTTTGTTTGTTCGAACAATTTCGATTGAAAAAACCTTATTTGAAATCATATGATTATAAACAAGTAACGAGTTGAGCATGAATATAATGTAGATTTCCTCTAGCTGAATGAATAAGAATAAGCATCTCTATGTTTAGCTTGACTTGAGGTCGAGCTTGATTTGATTCGTCCGTTTAAGACTTGGTTAAAGCTTGGTTTGACAAACTAGAGTAGCAATCAATGTTAAGCAGCAAATAAATACGCATACAAACCCTCACAATCCTTAATAATGAACTCACCCTTCGACTTATTTCAAACTTGTTCAAATACTAAAAGCACTTGTAGCAGTGTCTTTATATGGATTTTTATCTTTATATATAGAAAATCTGTCAAAAAATAAATCACATAATAGATTTTCTATCTTTATCTTTATCTAGACTATTTATATTTTATATTTTTTCTATATTTGAGGAACCAAAGTTATATTTTCTAAATTTTTTATACAATTAAAATAATATAGAAGTAATTTTTTTATGATAAATGATAATTTATAAAATATTAAAAGTATAAATATTTAAAAATTGATTTATTTTACCTGAAATAAACTAAAATAAAATAATTATTATAATATTATATAATATGTTTAATTGAGGTTCATTATCTTCAATATATGAAAAATATAAAAATCTATATAGAGAATAAATATAAAAAATCTGTTAGAATATTGAGTTAAACATTGGATTATTATATAAAAAAGAATGACATTACAATATTATATTATAAAAAAAAGACTATAAACAAGTTAAACATGAACAAACAAAATAGACATCATTTAATTAAACCAAAGAACTTGAACAAACTGTGCACTCGACTCATTCATCTCCAATTACTTCCATTGTCCTATTTTGTTATCAATCTTGCCTACAATACCCTATCATGAGATGACCCAACCGAATTCGTAAACCATGCTGGTTCAATAACCTTGCCAAACGCATAAACAATTTTACCAAGAGATAAATAACCCTATCCCCCGCATGTATGATGTAACCTAACTTATTGTGTTAATAAACCTATCTAAAGGGACACAATATTAATCTCTATTCCTATCCTACAAACAAAAGGGCACTTCTTTGATCTCCTTCAATCCAGATAAGAGACTCGGTCAGCGGCCAGGGGCCAAAAATCACAGAGAAAGAAGAAGAAGAAGAAGCAAACTATCCAGTTCGTTCCTTCGTTGGTTCTCCAATGGCGTATCCTCTCCCCACCTGCAACACAGCACACCCACACCACCACCACATCTCCTTCATCTCCATCCCCTCCTCATCACACCCACCCCTCTTCTCCTCCCTCCTCGGACACCCCCGCCACCACGCCCCTTTTCCCCATCTGAAACCCACCACAATTCCTCGACGACGCCTTCGCCTCTCCGTCATCGCAATGGCTCCTTCCAAACCCAAAAAGGGTAACTAATCCCTTCAATTCCCCCCCCCCCCAAATTCAGTGTGCTTTTTGTCTGTTTGTTGTGGATTGAGTGTGTTTGTGATGGTGGTATTGTAGTTGTTGGGATTGTGAAGCTGGCGTTGGAGGCGGGGAGGGCGACGCCGGCGCCGCCAGTCGGACCGGCGCTGGGTTCGAAAGGGGTTAATATTATGGCGTTTTGTAAGGATTATAATGCCCGGACTGCTGATAAACCCGGGTTTGTTATCCCCGTGGAGATCACCGTCTATGATGTGAGTCGTTGTTGGTTTTGAATTGGTGTGCATTGCGAGGAGGGATTGTGTTGATTGGGTTGGGATTTTGTGTTTTGAGTCGACTGAGTTGAATGCTGTGTGTGTGTTTGTGTGTTGTAGGATAAGAGCTTTACTTTCATTCTCAAGACTCCGCCGGCTTCAGTTCTGCTCCGCAAGGCCGCAGGTCTGTGGTGCTCATTAGGTTCCTTTTGATTGGATTATTGTATTGCAATTCGATTTTGTATATGTTTGCTTTGACCTTTGCGTTGTGAACGTGTGATGTTTGTTCTTCGAGGTCAGACCTAGTGTTCGTGCGCCGTCCCCAAGTGTTGAATCATGAATGTTTGTTGTGTTTGCTATCTTCGTCATTTTGGAATTGTGAGGTCACCGTACTCGTTCGTCTATGTTGATTGCTGCTAAAACTTGATCAGTAGTATCAAATCTGACAGTAATACAAGTGGTTCTTGTTCGAGCTGCATCGGTTTGGGTGTTTGGTATTGTGCAAGGAGTTCTTGCCGGGGTTCTTCGGACTTAGTTTAGCTATTTCTTCCTTTCAAATCTACCAATTTCTGGATGTTGTGCTAAGATCATTTGTTGATTCAAACTGCCACTCTTCTATGTTACGTGCCCTTCCACTTGGACGTCTTTGGTGTCTAGTATCCAAGTGTTTGATCTCTTGATTCTAAGTTCGAATAGTTGGTATTTTGTACTTGGTAAAGTGGGATGAAAATGCAAATAAGCCAGCTAAATGGCTTGTGCTTTGATATCCCAAGAAATGACTCCATTAGAAGAATTCATATTCAACAGAATAATCATATTTCGATGTAAAGTGATTTGAGAGAGTTAATACAAAGCTAAGTTTGCCGGGGTAAAATTCAACAAAATGGTCAGGGACTCTTAAACTGAAAAAAATGATTATAACATTTGCCATACTTTTTCAGATTTGGCTTGCTTGGGTATTTCTTATGCAGGTGTGGAGAAAGGTTCAGCGAAGCCGAACAGCGAGAAAGTAGGGATGGTCACGGCTGATCAGGTTCGCACAATTGCAATTGAAAAGCTACCCGACTTGAATTGTACAAGTGTTGAGTCTGCTATGAGGATCATTGCCGGAACTGCAGCTAATATGGGCATCGATGTCAATCCCCCTATACTCGATCCGACAAAAAAGAAGAAGAAGAAGAAGGCCAGTGATTTTGATGACGATGACGATGATGACGACGACGACGAGGAGGAGGAGGAGGAGGAAGACTGGTAGTCACGGTCATGTTTTTCTATTTCTTCCCAGTTTCACTGTAATTTTTGTTGTGCATCATTATAGTGAGGTTTGAGGCCTTGATTCCGCTTTAGCTTCCGTGATGTGTAATGAATATGCTGGGCTTTGGTTTACCTCGTGTACTGATCTTGTATACTTGGAATCACCACCATCGATAAACACATGGTTGACCCTCCCAAGTCGTGATTATCTAATCATTCAATGGCAGTTGTTGTTTGATGTATACACCATGGGGTATTTCATACATACACCTTCTCAGTGAAATGTAATCCAAGTCCCATCATTTTGTTATCTAGAGCGCGTAAGATTGCTGACTATGATCGTACGTTACAAACCATCTCCAATGAAAAGAATTTTTATCATGTTGGTGCACGATGCTCAAAGAATACCTCGTCAGAATCCAGGTTACGCATATAAGGTATAGAGTACAACATCTTTCATGCTTTTTTAGAGAGAAATGCCATGGGATTTTTTTGTTTCTCGATGTCCTAAATAGATGTCAAATTTATGATCACATCGTTAAAAAAATCAAAAAATTATTATTTTTTTCGACATATATAAATATGATGATATCATTTAATCGAAAAACAAAATGTAACTTTTCACATTAAACCCGTCTAAGATCAGTTATGACCTATAAGTAGGGATGCAATCAGGTGAATACTTAACCCAATCATGAGATTAGGAATTGCCGTTACAAGAGGAAAGGCAATCAACAATCAATGGCTAGCAAACAAACCCCATAAAACAACATGCCATGCCACCATCTGCAGCCGAAAAAGGCCGCCGCCCGTGAGATGTGCGTTTGAGCGGTCGGTTTTACAAGAACCCGTAGTCATCGTCGCCGCCGCCATTGGTTCTCAATCTCAGATAAGAGAGTCGATTATGAATTCCACCGTTCAAAATCAGCCGCTGCTGCTTCGACGCTCGCAGTGACGCGCTCATTCATCTCCGACTCCGACTAGCAGGTACGCACGAATTTAGCCGCACTTCGTCGACGTGTGAATAGTTCTATTTTTTCCGTTTCGATTTGCTTCTTGTTCTTTGCTAATCATCCTCTTGATTGATTCAAATTGCTTCTGGTTCTTTACTATTGGTTATTTTGAATTAAGAATTGGCTTCTCGTTCGGTGGAGTTGTGCTGATGATTTGCCCCCAATTTCATTGAACGTATGCAGCACTTCGTGTGTTATCAGTTCTCAACTCAGGAATTAGCTGAGTCGTCAGTCTCAGTTTAGATACAACATTTTTTTATACGTTTAATATTGTTCAAAACATTCCTTTGTTCGATATATATCTACTTTGTTTAAAAGACAAATTGCATGACTTGAATTTCTCCATCCAATCAGCCTCAATCCGAAATTCTCGTTGACAAATCATCATAGTCAAAATTGCATTTAATGTAGTTATTTCATATTTTTGGTAATGATATACTGGTACTACTCCAGTAATTACAAAACGGTGCACCGAGGGTTAATCTATTCTATGCAACAGAATTAATTAAGGAAAGAATTGATTAAGATCAGCTTTGCCATCCCAAAAAGGGAAGATTAGCATGCAATAAATACCAAGACACCGCTAAATTAGCAGCGTCTCCTTCCTAGCTAGGTTGATATTTCAAACGGTGCTGTCGGCCGCCTCCTCCTCCTCCGCTACTCTTGGCTGCGTAACCATCGGCATCGGTGCGAATCAGACGAGATAGACCGAGGCATTGATTCACCATCTGAAATCCAGGCAGGTTCTTGAATTTTAATTCCATCTTTTTTCTCCTTTTCCCTCCCAATTCAAATTTCAAATCCCCTTGATGGAATAATGCCATAGGAGCTGTGATGATGAGAATGTGATCAACAGATCTGAGAAATATAGAAATATCCTCGAACAAGTGAGGGGAAATTGATTTTCTTAATTAGTATGCTTGAGTGCGAGAGTTGATACTGATGCTGATGAATTATTTTGGCTGGTCTTGATGTTGTGGTTAGGGGCTGACGCATCACTAATTTGATGGATAGAACTAGAGAAACCTGTTCTCGATGAGTGTCTAGTTGTTCTTTGACGAAGTGGATTAGCATGTAAAGATTCATGCCGTCAATAGTTAGTATTAGAATGGCTTGTTTTGGGTTGATGACACAGTTAGCACTTATGTGGAAAAAATCATCCTGTTATATTATTGACTGACTGTCTGAATTCAATGTAGTTGGTTTTTTTGTGTTGTGCTGTTGCATTCTCGCTTAGGATTATGTCTTTCATACTTCAACCACCGCACTTGGCTACAACCACAAGTCGAAGAAATACATATGTTCACTGGATGTTTTTTGGGATCTGGTGTAATGGTTTTTTGGACTTTATATGCTTGTTTTGAATTGGTCTCTTAAAGATATCCTTGGAGATCCATGCGAGATCTTGAAAAATCATGATATTTTGGCAATCTTTGACGTATCTCAGGATTAGGATCTTGTAAGTCTTAGTCATATCATTTGTATTGATGAGCCAGTAGCATATCCTAGATCCTTAGGATTCTGAACTCACCAACATTTGCGTATATAGTACTGGTCCTAAATTTGCTACTAATGTAGCAACTACTGGTCTAGAGCAAACCTTTACTCTTGCCCAAATTCAGCAATTGCTTGCATTACTTCCCTCTGGTATTACTACTCCTTCAGTAAATATGACATATAAAACTCTCCGTTTATATCAACTTAGCACATGGATTATCGACTCCAGTGCTACAGATCATATTGCTTATGATGCTACATTATTTACTTTTCTTACTCCATGTCATTCTCCTTTACCTCTTACACTACCAAATGGCTCCATTGTGTTAATCTCTCATGTCGGGACAATCAATATACTTTCGGACATGGTGCTTCCCAGGGTGCTATTGGCACCCACCTTGCGCCATAACTTATTATCTATTTCGCAACTTACAGCCTCATCAAATATATCAGTGATAATTGATGCTAATAGTTGTCATTTTTAGGACCTATCTTCGAGGAAGATTATAGTGACGGGCAACGAGCGAGGTGGTCTTTATTTCCAATTTGCTCAACCACCTTCTGTTTTCTCCGTGTCTCTTGTTTATCACTCCAGCTTATGACATAGGAGGTTGGGGTATCCTAGTTTATAAGCTACATTTCGCTTGAAGTTTCTCAACCGAGATATTGTTATTTCTCATAATTTCCCATGCGTTGTTTTCCCTTTAGCTAAGCAAGCTCGTCTTCCATTTCCTACTAGCAATATTTTGATGTTTGGGAACCCATAAATCTTCATCCTTGACTGATGCGGGTTAATTTTTTACCATGGTAGATTACTTTTCTCGAAATACTTGGTTATATTTACTCCAATCTAAAATAGAAGTAATTCACATTATTCCCTTTTTCTTCGGTCTTCGTTATGATTTATACTCAATTAACAAAACCATAAAAATATTTCATATTGATAATGAGACTGAATTTTTCAATTCTATTAATTTCATAAATTTTTCGTCCGCAGTGTGTTGTTCATCAATCTACTTGTGTTTATACACCACAACAAAATGGGATTGTTGATTGTAACCATCGACATTTACTTAATATATTAGTATTAATATAAATAAAATAATATCAAAATGGTTGAACCGATGACTCACTGACCTGGGACTTCGATCGGATCGATGCCTAGTCCGATTCTGATAAATATGTCTAAATATATTAAAATTTGACAAACAAGTTATCCAAGATGTGATTGAAATAATGCACATCTAGTTCCCAACAGGAATTTGTTCTGGGATAAGAGTTGTTCTGATATTTCTTCTTTTACTACAGCATTACATTTTGAGATCTTCCATGTTTTGTTTGTTAGATTGTGATATGTTTTGTTTGTTAGATTGTGATCCATAATTGCTCCCACTTATAGCAGAATCTAGTGAAAGATATATCCATTATCTTATCTCATAAACCAAGAGGTTTTTTCTATTGAAAAAAAAAGAGATAAAGATATCCATTATATCAATGCGACATACTATCTATGTGGTGATAACTTTAATATAACTATATATAATAGATTTTTTTTTCTTCATTTCTTGGTCCTTGACTCTCATGTTTGTTAACGTCCTCGATGCTTTCTATTTATTGTCAGGAAAGATAAGCATGATTTGTTTCTTGCTTATTATTTTTATGTCCGTTAGTCTTTCCCAGATGTATTAAAAACTTACAATCAAGTTATCCAAAGTGATTAGAATAATAGAGTCGTAGTTTTCCCGCAAGAATATGTTATGGGAAAAGAATTGTTATAATATTCTTTTTTTTACTAAATTACATTTTGGGACGTTTCATGTTTTGATTATTAGATTTTGACCCATAACTGCTCCCACTTATAATAGTAGAATTTAGAAAGAAATATATCCATAATCTTATCTCACAAACTACGAGGTTTTTTTTTTGGAAAAAGAAATAAAAAAAAGACATGCATAATATCAACACAACATACTATCCGTGGTGATGTATAGTTGTGTATGGTTGTGGTATTTTTACATACCTTATGCAAGATATGAAAAGGAAAATGGGGAACCATTTAAACCAAGCCCATGAGAAAGACTAAAAGAACTTTATAGAGTGAAAGACCTAGCGACAAGATAATGTAAAGCGAAGAGTTAACAAGAGATCAAATTGTGGGATAACAATGAAATGCCATAGAGGTGCAGCTCAGGGTTACCTAATTTCCTCACCCCTGCGAATTGCGTATTGGTTCGTGCATATCGAAACGTGAAACATGTACGTATGAATTCGCTAAATTAGGTGAACTCGAAGAAAAAGAAGGAATCAATGAAATTTTGTGATAATATAAATATACTAAGACTAATCTTCAAAATTGGGCTTCAATTTAGTGTTTAATTGATTCCAATCCTTACACATTATGTTCAAAATTTAGTACTTTATGTACACAAGCCTTGTACTTTTGAAGTTAATTTACTAGAACTTATTACATAAGTTTCTATATTTTCTTACCGTTTTTAAGTTATTTATATATTGGATATATTATACATAATAATCTACCAAAAATATATTAATAACGTATCGGAAAATATACCAAAGCGAACCACGTACCAAAAAAACGAACCGAATAAGTATATCCCTCTCATATCGCAAATTGACATATGTGCATATCGCGTATCCGTACCCGTATCATGTACCGAAGCGTACCACGAATTAGGTAATCTTGGTGTAGCTCTTTTGAGCTCATTTGTCTAATTGTATCAGTTTGTCTGCATGTCTTTTGGTTATTTATTGGTGTAGCTCTTTTGAGCTCATTTGTCTAATTGTATCAGTTTGTCTGTATGTCTTTTGGTTATTTATAGATAAGTTTTATCTCTTAGGATGTATAGAGTCTTGCTTCAGTATTACGAATAATGGGCTGGTTTTATTGAAATAAATCGCCTTAAGTAATTGCCTTCTTGAAGCTTGTGGATAAAAAATCATAATTGTATTTGGTGCATGGATGGTGTCCTATGTAGCATTGACTCTGACACATGACTATACGATACGATACTACATGTTGACTTGTCATTTCCTTAAAATTGTAAGTTCTAACACGGTTAGGGATCGTTGGGTTTTTAACATTTACTATATATAGTTATATCTATACATTTTTTATATATTATGTTCATCAATTTTCATTAACATGGAGGAATATAATATACTTATATTAAAATGGCCATGTGATCGGCCTAATTTGTCACTATGGCCTTGTACCACTGAGAATATCATTAATCCTTCTTTTAATGATTCGTTGCTTCAATATTAAAAAAGTAAGATAACATTATATTCAAGTTATATAAATTATTAGATGATTCAAAGAAACTTAGGAGAAAGAAAATAGACAATTAATAGGAGGCAGGAACATAATGCGATATCACATAACACAAAGTGGGCGAGAGTAAGGGGAGAAACAGATGATGAAAGAGATATGCATTTTAGATATGGCGTTCACAACAATCTATACACATATTTGTTAAGATATTGTTTTTTTATTTCTATCTATTGATTTATGAGAAAATATCATTTAATCCATGAAGTATTGAGTCATGAAACATTACCCTAACTAGTTAAAAAAATGCACTTAATCTCTCTTTTTCGTCAAAATAAATCGTATTATTTTGGTTCAAAATCACATTAAAAAATTTATAAAAAGATCATCTGTATATTTTTCATTAGCTTTTTAAGTGATTTATTTTGACACAAAACACCATTTATAAAAAATTGAAAGAACGGTTATCCGCATATTTTCAAAGCTAAGAGGGATTATGTATCACTGTCCAATAATTCATGGGGTGCTTTTTTCTTGATTTATTTATTTCTTTTAATTAAATTTTATATTTTCGTTTCAATGACAAATTCTTCGACACGTGATAGGGTGCATCAAAAAAGTGTAGAGAACATGCTCAAAAGTGTTGGACATATGTCAGAAAAAATAATAATTTAAAAATCAAGAATAATTCTGACACGTGTGAAGGAGGTGTCAACACGTTTCAAATGAGTGTTGGTGTTAGGGGAAATGTCCGGCACAGACATAGATGGTGTCTTCTCCACCTATAATATTTAGTATGTTTACTAAGGAGGCACTTTGAACAACATATATGAGTTATTTTTTATGTTGTGAAGGCATTCACGATGTCACTTGAGGTTTTTGTTTTCATTTTGATCATGTCATATTGTTTCCATTGGGTTCTTGCACGTAAATTCTTGTAGAGGCCACCGTTGGCATGAAATGTATTTTGTAGAAACTACATTGAAGTGATAAGAATCATTGTATCGGGATTTGAGAGTTTTATTCGGGAATGCTATGCTGAATAAAATATTGAGTGATAATCTGGATGTATTTGCTAACCCTGAACATATTGGAGGGCTTTGGTTTTCCATGTTTTAAGAGTCAGATGCTGGTGAAATTTGCTCTCTTATTTTCTGCTTGTTGTTTTGTTCATACATATTTCTGGTGGAGTTTATCATCATGGCGCTAGATATCATGGTCATGTATTATTACCTACGATCTATCAATGATGGTACTCTTGCATCGGTGTCTATGCTTTTATATGGATTTCATTTGGTTATTTCCTGTTGCTGGCCTCATTATCTTGACTTGCATCCTCCTGAATTATTCATGTTTTCAGATGGAGAAGCAGAATTCATTGCATGGTCATATAATTGAAATTTCAGCAGATGTTTCTGGTACCCAAGCTTCTCAAGGAGGTATAAGGATTTGTGGAGAAAGTTCCTGTGGATTCTCAGATGCAGACAGTAGCTTGAAGGATGCAGAAGAAAGGGCACGTTCCATGCGCAAACTTATTGTAGCTGTTGTCCTTTGTATCATCTTTATGAGTGTTGAGGTTGCGGGGGGAATTAAAGCCAACAGTCTTGCTATCCTGACAGATGCAGCTCACTTACTGTCAGATGTTGCAGCATTCGCCATTTCCTTATTCTCAATTTGGGCATCAGGGTGGGAAGCTACTGCACGCCAGTCTTATGGGTTCTTCAGAATTGAGATACTCGGTGCGTTGGTTTCCATTCAGATGATATGGCTACTTGCTGGGATTCTCGTCTATGAAGTCATTGCTCGTATTATAAAGGATACTGGAGAAGAAGTGCAGGGTTACCTTATGTTCATTGTTGCTGCTTTCGGTTTGCTTGTAAATATTGTTATGGCTGTTCTTTTGGGCCACGATCACGGTCATGGTCATGGTCATGCTCACGACCACAGTGGGCATGAGCATGGTCACAGCCATGGCCACAAGCATGGTCACAATGACAACCACGGGGATAAGCATGGTGGTGACCATGGACATGAGCCTCACCATGATGGTCATAGCCATGGAAAAAGCAGTCATAAAAATGGAGTGGCTCTGAAGCTGATTGACTCTGATCTGCATAAAGATGAAACACATCCTGATGAACCTCTACTGAAATCAGGTTGTGACCAAAACAGTATGAAGTGCGTCCCTAAACAGAAGAACCGAAGGAATATCAATGTCCATGGTGCTTATCTTCACGTGCTGGGAGATTCCATCCAGAGTATTGGGGTGATGATCAGTGGGGCAATCATATGGTACAAACCCGAGTGGAAGATTATCGATCTCATCTGCACCCTTTTCTTCTCGGTGGTCGTGCTGGCCACGACAATCAAGATGTTGCGGAGCATCCTAGAGGTTCTGATGGAGAGCACTCCTAGGGAGATTGATGCCACAGAGCTTGAGAAAGGTCTTTGTGGAATGGATGAGGTGATTGCCATTCACGAGCTGCACATATGGGCAATCACTGTTGGGAAAGTGCTACTTGCTTGCCATGTTAAGATCAAGCCCGAGGCTGATGCGGATACTGTGCTGGACAAGGTAATCGACTATATCAGAACAGAGTTCAATATCAGCCATGTTACTATCCAGATAGAGCGCCAATGAATGAGGCGGTGTGCAATGGAAGGAGGCGATTCGTCAAAAGGGTTCAAATACCCAGCCAAAATTTCTGTTATGTTTGTTGCCCTGTGGCAGTCTTTTGCAACTTTTAGCCCCGTGAAGATTGGGCAGTGACATGTATGAAATAGTTAGAATGCTCCAAAACTATCTAACGATTTTCTGCGAGGCAACTCGGTGGTGTGGGTGATACCCATGAGCGTGATACCCACTGTGCGTTGAATGCATGCCAACACGATAGGATTAATGTTGGATCAAATTGTATCAGTTTGTAGCTTCACCTGTTGAATATTGATGCATTTTAGAACATGTCAGAATGTCGTTAGCGTTCACTAGACAAGGATCTTATTGAGGGATCAGTGTTGTGGAATATTGATGATAACTTTGAAATGGAAGTGTCTGCTCAAGGTGAAAATGATGTTCTGATGAGTCCTTGTACAGCATAAGATGCTACATTTATGCTGCAGTATCATGTATCATCAACAGCAGTCTGGAAAAATGTTGCAGAAACGAACTATACGTTGAAGACATAACAGCTACAGATTTTGGCAGCAAAGTGAATTTCCAAGCACTCATCATAACCCAGGTTTGTTTTTTTACGACAAAGACCAAAGCCGAAAACCTCAAGTTCAAGGCTTCAAGCTCCGGGTCTATCATACTGAATTTCAGATCCTGATTAAACGAAGATACTTGGTGGGCGACCAAGCACCCAGTGGTTATGAAGATATATTTCTCATCCCTGAAGTCACTGATTACAACAGATTACAACAGATTACAACAGATAATGCACCAGAAGTCAGAGCAAACCACGATGGACATCAAGATGAGAGGCCAATGCTTAAAAAATTGCTCATCATTGGCAAATATTAACAAAAGCTACCAACTGGTGTCGTCTGCTATTAAACAACTAACCTCAGAATCATGCCTTTGTTGATCAAGTTCAAGCATACAGAGGGACTCAATTCAAGATCATACTTGGTGACTCGAGCTTCAAAAACTACACCTGAAATACTAGGAGCAGTTGTTCATGATGTGAATTCATTCAAGTTTAAGCCAGATGCAGAAAGTTCCATCAATGACCGGATTCCTGAATGAAATAGCATCTGGCTGATGAACAACACGTCAATACCCAAGACGAAGTCTTATAATTATGAACTTGTTCAAACAAGCACACAAAAAATTTATAGAAAGTGAAATAGGTTAAGCAATTCATCACCTTTAGAACTAGTTATCACAAGTATCAAAAACATAGGTGACACCTCAACAAAATCACATAAACACAATCGTTTCCCATCTCAACAATATACTACTAACATAGAGTTAAAACCTCTGAAGTAATGGCGTTTAGGGATATTTTCTGGCTGAATTTCAGCGCATTGAGCTGAAGAGAGCTTTGCTGATTATTCCTGTTGCCTCGATATAGCGATCCATACACCTTGATACACAACTGCTTTCACTGCCACTCAAGTTCGTACCTGGTTTTGTGATGCACTTCTCGAAACATTTTCCTCTCACAGTCTGCCATTATAAAAGAAGTCAGCATTTCATCATGGAAGCTTTCATGAAATTAACTCTTCAAGCGAACATCAGTAACCATAAAGAAAAAAACTCTTCAAGTGAACAAGGAAATCTTCAAGTGATCACTATTCCATTGAGGGCATTGTGGGATAAAATAACAGATAAACGCTTAAAGTTGATTTTCCCGGAGCATCCTTCCCAATGAATCTCCTAATTCTAGTTTTTTCTTATCACTTATCAACCAAAATGAAAACGTGAACAAGAGGCATCAGGTATGGGCATAAAAGTTCAGACACACTCAGGAGAACAAACAAGTACCGGAATAATGTCTCTAAAGTTCCCCAAGTGTAAGCTCACTATCTGACTGGCAAATTTCTTCCTTCTCATTCCTAAAATTGATTTTCCAAGAATTTGAAGGGATAGATGACTTGAAAGGATGGACTTCACATGAGCATTACCCCACTCGACAAACAAAGGACAATCATGACAGCAAACTTTGCCTTCAAATGGCGACTCAGGCCACGGGGAACTTAAGAGAATAGATGTGAAAAATCCTTGATAAACTGGAGAAGGGTAAGGGAATTGATCTGCTGCTATAATGAGAACTAGGCACTGCATACCCACGGTCTGAGTATGATTGAGCATTGGTACGTATCAGGTCAGCATGTAAATTCATTGAATTGAATATATGGCGATGCAAACGAATAGAAATGATTCCAACTCTTTTATTTGACTTAGGATCTGTTAGGTGTGATAATTGATTTCTACTTTCTAGCTTTTAATTCTTGTTTCTAACACAAAGAAACAAGAAAACAAAACCTAGAAAATATAACTTCAGTTGTTGTTTTCCCTGGATGGTATCAAAGACAGCGTGTGTCAATAATCATAGTTCTTTGTGTTACTGTGTAGCGTGTTTGGTTTTGGATTTCTGTTTCTTTTACTAATTTTCCCTACTTTCATCAACAATACCCATTCAACTTCTTCACTCAGATAAATGTTATACCTTGAGGATAGTTTACCCATATTGCGTAAAGTGAAAGTAATATAAGGACATAAATAGATCCTGGTCCACTTCACTCATTGTCAATAGACTTTGAGTTGAAACCCCGTAAGTTTAATAAACTACTACAACATTTTCACCAATTAAAGATTCATTCCCAATTTCTGATGTGTAAAACGATAATACCTCACTAATACTCCCTCCATCCCATATTTCTCAGCATGCAACCATAGCCTAGTATCTGGTGTAATACTCACTCGTTTATGGCTATTTTTCTATTTGAGTCGTCCCAAAATAAATATATATTTTTTGAAAACCTTTTAACATAAAAAAAATTATAAATCAATTTCTACTATCAACAAAAAAAAAAACATTATTTCTTCACCAAAATCTATACATATTCAACACAAATAAAGTTCCTTGCCGAATCAAAACGTTACCAGGGACTATATCTATAATCTATCGCAGTTAGAAAGAGAGTGAAAAGAGTATACCTCGAGGAACTCTTCGGCGTAAGCCATGGCGAGTTGAGTCTTGAGCTTGTCCATGAACTCCCCCGTCGACATCTGCGGCGAACCCGACCCGTTCGACGATGAAGACCCAAACGCATCCATTTCTTCTTTTTCTTCCTCTTCGAATCTGACCCGAAACCCCCAAACACCAAAAACCCTAGAGAGCGTGCTTAGAATTGAATCACGCTGCGGCTGAATCGATGGACGTGAACCCTCTATGCTGAGGTTTGGGCCGGATCGGGCCGGGCTTGAAGGGAACTACCTTGGTAAAATTGGGTTTGGTTTCATCACATGGGCCGTTAACTCAAAAAAACAATGTTACCGTGTTGTGGTTTGGGAACTCCACCTTTCAATTGTTGATTATTCGTGGGATTAATGTGATTTGCATATAACTCGATAGATAGATAAGAAGGAGAGTGTTAAGAAATGTCTATCAAAGCAACTGCTCTAACATTCATTAAAATGTAATGGGTGTTTTTGTTGATGGACCCTGGTCCATATTTATGGCTTACAATCATTTCGGAAATAACAGATCAATAATCGGCTAGAGAAGATTTGTCCGGGGACTGGTTCCGATATTTAAGTCAATACGATTAAAATGTCCAATAAATAATTGCAGATTATGATCTAATGAAGTTATCTTTTTGGATAATAAATAAGGATATTTATAACATATTGTTTATTTTTTGTATGATGAATATTTGTCTTTTTATTATAGTAGAACTGATTAAGTCATTCATGAGGTGTCATATGACATTTTGTTATAGGTCCCTTGTCTTAATGGTGTTTGATCTTGTTCTACCCTTTGGCCTATTATTTTATGTTTATTTTGGTATCATCACTTGCTTCCCGACTGGGCCTTGAAGATTCTTCAGAACCGAGACCAATCTTGCATTTTGTATCTTTTAAGTGGTTATTCAAATCGGGCTCGAGGAGATTTGCTCGGGGATTGATTCAAATACTTAAGTCAGTATGATTAAATACCCAATAAATGATTGCATACTATGATCCAATGAAGTCATTTTTTTAATAATAAATGAGGATATTTATAATAGATCTTTTCAATCTTGAAGAGCCGATCTCGTCGTTGCCAACTTCATCGGTTTCAAGTTTTGCGATCTCTTCAGGTTTGGTGACCTCTCAAGGTTTCGCGATGCCTAGGTTTTACGAGAGTCTTTAGAGTTAATAGAGCATCCTTGTTTCAATCTTCAAGTCAGTAAGTTATGAGTTCATCCTCTTCGAGTTTCCTAGGATCGTTAACTTGTACGTAAATATCTATATAATAAAAAAAGGACTTAATTTTAGAAACAACTCTATTTTCATTACGTTTGACAATAATAAAATATTAAATTTAGTGGATACTAGGCGTTATGCGGTTGAAGATAACGATGAAGAAAAACGGGGAAAGAAGATGAGGAGGCGAAGTTGATTGAAATGTGATAGAGGTGATTAGAGATATATGAGTATTACTAGGATTTTAATTATGGAAAGAGATTAAATGATGATTTTAAACACAAAGGGCATTTTGATGATCACAATCTCATAAAGTTTTAAAAGGACATAGATTTGTTATTAATAAAATTGGTATGATCTTTAGGTAAATAAGATCTAAATATTTCAATTATTGATAATTTTCAGTTTTTCTTTTTCTCTCCAAAATCAGCCAAGATAATTGATTTAAAATCAATCCCTCAAATCCCCTATATATTTAAATAGATAATATTATAGTTTTTCCTAATTGATATCTATCAATACAAGTTCAATACTCTTTTCCCATAATTAAAAATAATAAACTTATCAAATTCAAAATAAACAATAATTTTACATATATACTTAATAATAAGTTATCCGGAGTATAGATAAATTACTTAAAACAAAATTAAAAATAAATTAATAAAAAAATTGCATGAATTGAAGTAATAAATAATAAATTCTAATAAAAGTATAATAATTTGGATTTGGGACTTATGTCCGCCAAACTTGTTATAAATATAAGAATCAAAGTCATTCAAAACACCACCATAATATCGAATAGCCGTTGGTAGTTGTCCCCAGACCAGAATAACTCTTTATATAGGTCTTGCCCTGATCCTTATGGAGCCTACTGGAGCATTTCCCTTGATCACCTCAGTCAGATGGCCATTCAACCTTTTGTCCAGGCCTTGGTTCCAAATGACTCCCAGAATCTCAAATTTAAGACCTTTGAAAAAGTTTCGAAAGTTGGGATTTTCTAACATAATGTTATTTTTCTCGGGAAAGGGGGAAGTGTTCGCAGGGACACATTTGTGACATATAGGTGTTTCTCTTGTTATTTCAATTATGAATTTTAGGAAATTAATTTGAGTGTTAAAACAATTATATAATAAAAATATTTATAATTTACTATTCTATTTTTTATCTAGATGTTATAACTTAAAAAAAATAACTATATAAAAAATAATATTATAATAACATATTTTTGACTCATCAATCTCATCACCAACTTGATTTATACAATCCAATCGACAATACAAAATGGTCTCAAGAAATGATCTACGATGACAAATTCACCTCACCACCTTTCATCTTTTGTTTTCATTACATTTAACACACTTGTTCGGTTTTTTCATTCTTTGGCGTCTCCCATCTTCACCACTTGTTTTCTTTTGTCTTCTTCCGATTACCCACGACAAAAAGGGCTCGCCTATCGCCACCGTGGATGACTTCTGCTCCTTACTCCGGTTGAATCCGCCGCCGACTCCGGCCGAGCACACTTCACCTGCGTCATCCGATCACCTCCAGTAAAGAAGTGAGTCACAGAATTCCGATACGATCTCGGCGCCATCTCGGATCCGAATTCGCCGGAGCTTTGAATACACAAACGGAGTGCTGAGAGGAAGAGAGAGGAGACTTCGCCGCGTCCTCGGTGTCGTGTTGATCGGGAAAATTCTTCACCACGTCCGAGTTTCCTTTTAGGTTTTCCTTCGTTGATTATTGTCGTTCTCGTTTTTGTGTGATTGGTTGATGAATTGATGTGAAATCGATCTGATTTCAGTTATCTGTAATTCTTCGTGTTTAATCAAATCGATACGATGAAAATTGTAGATAATTCTGTAACGAATTTGTTGTTTTAGCACCGTTAGAAGGTAGAAATTCTAACTAATAATTCGAAAATCCATCGCGGAAACTCCGTTTTTAAATTTATTTACTACTTAACTGACCATTTATGTATACAATCACGCAACTGGTCGTCCAACTCTCACGTATTGTTGGACAATGATTTGAGAGTAATTGTAAATTTCATTTCTAAATAAGATGTTATGTTTGTTCATATTGAAAGCTATGAGGGTGTGTATTTCAAGTTATGTCCGCCACTTTGTGAATCATCTGTGTTCTCGACGCAGGGGTGAAAATGAAGGCATCAATGTCTCGGTTGATGATGGTGGTTATGCTCATTGCAACTGAGCTCCATCTTGGCTCGAGTTTGCCATCCACTGTCCCTGCATTTATGTGGTCTCACTCTCCTGATGGGTATGCCTTCCAGCACTTGATACATGATTCTTGTAGTTACATGTATGTATGTATGGTGCACAGGGAGTAGTTATTTTGCTACAACTGTACTTTTGAGATTCAATGATTCTTGCTATCAGGCATTTCATGCAGCCACGTAATGATTTCGAACCATTTGAGCTCCGAGGAAATGCTAGATTCCTTGCGCGTGAAACAAAGAATGCTTTGAGTAGGGAAACACCGCTATTTTCTCCCCTTTTAAGTTTACTTGCTCTGGTTATGGTGGCGAAATAAAAATGGTTCTTGTGATCAACTTTGGTAGATTGCTGTTCTAATGTTGCAGCTTTCATGAAACTGAAGAGTCTGATTCGGAGTCAATTTCATTGTTTTTATAGGAGTGTGAAAGATGATGTATACTATCAAACTGTGTCTCCAAAAAATTTAGCGAGGTCCATTCTAGCTGAAGGAGGCTGGTCAAATATACTGGTACATAACTTCTGAAATTGATAGTTCATGTTTTCAGTTTTTGGAAACTTTCAAGTAGTCTTACATTAATTACCTCATGCAGTGTGCCGGGAAAAGCTCTCAGCAAGTGTTGGATTCCGTCTTTGTTTTCATTGGCAAAGAGGTATCTGATGCATTGAAAAGTTGAATTGTCGTTGAATTTTCGTTGAATTGGTGCAGAGCAAATCTTATGGTGGCATATGTGCCTTTACCCATATATATGTAGCTTAGTGTATCCATGTTCACCTAATGCTTGTATGCTACTTTACATAGGATTGTTATTACTTCTATGACAACAGATAAGAGGGTTGCTATACGTAATAACAATTAGCTGGGAAGCCACAAAGAATTGCTCTATTTTGTGGACACTTGCCTTTAACAAGCAATTTACCTGTTATAGCAGTAAAAACGAACCCTATTTGGCTTCAAGGCTGTAGTGTAATATCTATGCAAGAAAGCTAGTTTATTTCATTCATAACATGCCACTGACAATGGGCACGTTCAATTTAAAGTTGCAATCTGCAGATATTGCAGCTGGTGGATCTGATGAGGCATCGGTTGTGGAATTGCTTAAGGTATGCAGCCGATCGTCCCTTGGTATTCGTTTCTGTATCCTGAACTCTCCGATTCACATTGATGCGTCGTGTCTAATTTAGTTATTTTGACAAGGACAGGGTGCTTTCACCAGTTCAAACTTCTCCATGGCATTTCCCTATGTTACAATGAAGGAGAAGGGAACAATCGAGAATGCATTGCTGGCTGAGTTCAATGATGCTTGCAATAATGGGCTAGGAGTCAATAATGTGGTTTTAGTGGGCTCCTGCTCTATAGAGGATCAAGGATACGAGAACCTTGTCCAACTGGAGTCCATGCATGTAATTGACGCTATCTTATCTGATTAAGTTTGATATCGGCTTTATTTTCGGGTTCATGCATGCACATCTTGTGTTTTTAAATTTGCTCTTTTCTTCCCTTGGTAAATGGATAGGATTATTTGGCTGGTAAAGTGGAGAAAGAGAACAAGGGACATCCAGATTTGATTGTTTATTGCCATGGAGATTCTGATTCATTCAGAGGACTTGACAAGCAACATTCTGAAAGTATGTTATTAGGGAGCATTTAATAATTCATTACTATCAGAATCTGCATTATTCTTCTAGGAGGAGGCATTCGCTTATTTCTCTCTTTCTTTTACAGGAGATGTTTTCTATAGGCTCATCAGCTCCTTGGATCTCTCTGGGTTCAAGTATTCAATTCTTTATGCATCAGATCCTCATATTCACACTCACTATTCTTCTAGGTGGCTGATGGGGAGATTACTCTCTGATGCTACACCCGGAAATGAATCAGTGAATGCCACCATCTGTGACGGAGTTTGCCTTATCAAAACATCCCTTGTAGAGGGAATTTTAGTTGTAAGTTACTCTCTCAAGGTTTTTTGCTTATATTTCTTGTTATTTGCACAATAGGTGCTTTCTGGTTGCAAACATTGCTCGTTTTTTGCAAGAAGAAAGGGTAAAAGACGGGATAAATATATATATTTATATATAGAGAGAGAGAGCATCTATTAAGGAGCCTCTAAGGTCTCACCGCGAGGAGCTTTTCTCCCTCGGTTGATAGGATTCAAGATATCATAGACTGGGATCTTCTATCCATTCCACAGCTAACTTGTACCTTGAATTTAAGCTTTTGAGTAGTAGTAAATTTACTAACTAGGCACTGGTCGTCTTGGCCTTCTTCTAATGCCCCCAGGAAAAAATCTAGGTCAGGAGTGTGAGTCTGAGTCATTTTTACATCTGGGCTATACCTCCTTCAAGTATTTTGAGCATTTTTCTGTATTGTATATTATCTCTTGATGTGATTCGTGGTATTATACTCTCGTTTGTTCACGGGGGAAATCAACAGACATACGACTGTCCTATACATGCCCTTTGTGGTTTCCTTCTGACTCTGATTATGAGACTTCCATATGCACGGAAGTTTGGTTTTTTGTTTTGTGAACTTACATCAGCTGGCAGCTAATATTTGTAATTTGGTAATGTTTCAGGGAGTAGTTCTTCTTATAATACTAATATCAGGACTGTGCTGCATGATGGGCATCGACACTCCTGCAAGATTCGAGGCACCCCAAGATTCCTAATCAAGTTTAGTATCTTTTGGATGAATCTACTGTGTATGTATGAACCTTTCCTCTTGATGTTTCTTGTGAGTGTCTTGAGATACAGGGGATTTGGGGAATAAGTTAATTGAGTCGACAAATGTTAATTGAGTCCCCCAACAATTCCTTATTCCTTATTTGCTAGTATTGTTATCAATGTGATTTTTCATCCTCTTGGTTCGTCTGCGGAACTGTGGAATTTGAATATATAAGCTTTATATGCTTGTGCATACACTCCTTTCCCCCTCTTAACAGACGACTAATAAGTCCAGTCTACAAATATTATTTCGGTCTCCCATACAAATCCTTATTTCTTTTTTAGTACTAGTATGGCGATCAAGGTGTTTTTTCATTCTTCTTGGTTGTCTGTGGCGCAGTAAAATACAAATATATAAGCTGTATATGCTTGTGTATCTATTCCTTTTCCCCTCGTAACAGACGCCTGACAAGGATTCAAAGGTAATAGTGATTCTAATGTATGCTCACGCATGCTCCATGTATTATAAAAAGTCAGGTTGCGGGTTGCTCCCTTAAGTTGTGTGGCCAAATGTATCAGGCTCAAAGGAAACAAGCATTTAACTCGGAGTGTATATGGGTGGTGTTTCCTTCGACAGGAATTATATAGCGTCAATTTTGAAAACCAAGGCAGGGTTATCGACTAGTATGTCAAGAATAGGGCACCATGGATATCTATTAAACCTTAATGGCCAACAGAGAAATTCTGTTCATGCTTGGGTGTTTATAACGAGTGCAAAGCCATGCTAGCGTGAGTATTGTGTGGTGTCGTGCGCGATATAACAGTGTGGAAAGACGTGATGTTTGGATCTCGTTGAACGACTGCCGAGCAATGTTGGCTCTTGAGAACTTGTTGACTCATCAGAGGAAGGCAGGTTTTGATGCCAAAACTCCAGTTAAGAAGTGAAAGAGTGAACTCCTCGCTGGGGCGAGTCAAACATTTGCTTGATCCAATATTTCAAATTTCCTGCCATATGTGGGAGTCTGAACTTTTAGCTCAAAGCGAAGTGAGTCCAGCCACATGTGGACTCATTCGTGGGAAATCACTATGCACTGAGCTCAGTTTCTTTACGTAAGAACTTGACCCTGAAACAATTTCCATGGTATTGGTAGGAGTCTTTTCCTTTTTAACTTCAAAAAGTACCATCGTGGTACGACGTTAATCATATAGTCATATGCCCAAAATCACACATCATTCTCGTGATTGTCTTACAAGTATCATGCCATCATCTTGTTGGCACTGTCTAATCCTCGTAAGAGTTCTACCTGGCAGTAATCAGCGAAATCAAAGATCAATCTGAAATAGCCTTTGCATCAATCAGCCTTGCTTCTGCGATGCACGCTCGCCTGTCCAATAATCTTTCACTGCTACGAGAATTTTCTCCGGATTGAAGGGTCCAGTTTCATGATCCATGATATGGCTCTTCCATCTCATTCTGTCTGTAATAGCTTTAATCTTCACTAGGACCTCTACCGTGTCACGGAATATCACTGTCCCTTCTGGCCGCAGCATACGATCCATCTCCAGAAGAATGTAGGTAATCTCGCACCTACAATTACAAAAAATTCTCATGTGTTAAGGTGACAGATGTAATATATCACTTTAAAGGACGACCCGTCAACCATACATAAATATTTATTTACATGTAATGTTAATGGTGTTGTGCGTACCTGTCTTGGTATATACTGAAGACGCCACCAGCATGAATGAGGTCATAAGTTCTTGGATATGTCGAGAAGGCTTCACACCAGTCATGGTACGCTCCGATCAATCCACGCTCGTATACAATACCAAGGGTATCTGGATTTGAATTAGCAGGAATCACATTCATAACCCACACAGGGTACTTCAACAAGGCGGCAGCAAATCCGCCTAAATGCGCATTCATATCCATTATATTTCTATATTGTCCTTGAGGTAAAGGAGCGACTACACGCTTGTAATGTGCAACTCGATCCTTCCAGATTTCATTGTCCTCTCGGAATTTCTCAGCAGTAATCCCAGGAATAGAACCACTGCTTATTCTAGGAGGGACAGCAAAGGCGCGCTCGGGCCACTTCTCCACTGCACCACCTGCGATGTCATCCGAGCTACTTACTTGGGGCAAGGGGGTTATGCAGGCTTCCAGGTCTTTATACCTGTTGTTATGCAAAAATAATTCTATCAAGAATGGACATGTTGGACGAATGGCTCGACTAACACCTATGCTCGCTTAGCAGAAAATAAGATCAGAAACAGAAGAGTGTACCAAGCAGCATCAGCATTATCCGATTTGCAAATGTGAGGTGTCTTATAAGTCTGCCTGCTCTTGATGCACTCGACGTGGTTGATAGGTTTCTGCCAGATGGCAAGATCGCCTTCTTCGATCACTTTGGTCCAGCATAAGTGCTTGGCGACATCCTCAATGGAATCTTGCTCCTGCTTTAGATCTTCTTCAGTTCGCTCCCAACCTCTCCAATATTTCTTCCAGCGGATAGGTGGCCCAGAGAGAATCCAATAGCCACCAGGTCTCAGGATTCTGTCCACTTCAATTAGATATAAGCCATCTGCAAAACAATAGAAACGATACCGACATCAAGTTATCAAGCTTATTCATATTCTCCTGATGCAACTAATCTCTACATGCTTGCTATTTTGCAGATTTTTCATCTTCATGTTCAGCAAGTGCTGCTTTCTTTTGTTCGTCAAGTAAAGAGAGAAAAGAAGAAGAAAAGGAAAAGAAGGATGAAGAGATGACATGTCTATACTAAGAGATTGAAACCATACCATACTTGAACCATGGTATCAAGCAACGCGAGCAATGAGCCATATCGAAAGCCCTGGCAGGGTAAGGAAGTCTCTGGGAACCCATTATACCAATCATAGCAGGAACGCCCCTTTCGAGTGCAAATTGCACTTGCGCTTCATGTGTGTCCCTCGGCGCAAATGACATCGTTAGTATGTCTCTTTTTAACAAGTATCCTCCCCAACTGGCAACCTAAACAATCATCTCCCCGAAGATTCATTAATAAGAAAAAGATAACTAGCTAGGAGCATAACGGAGGATATGCTATCTACTGGTAAGTACTTCCTTCTTGTTGCTGCGTGACCTCAAGTGATCTAATCAGTTAGCAGAAAAGAAAAGGCTTTTTCATAGCATCATTCAAATGCCTGCCCTGAACGTCAACGACTTAAAAAGAGCAAGATATTAGTTACAATAGACTGTAGAGTGTAGAGCATACCCCGCATCCTGTATCTATGGCAGTTCGAATTTCGCCACCAGTTAAGGGAATGAGGTTGTTGATATCGTCAATATAAACATCGGCGCCGCTAGGAAACATGGTGCCTCCTCCCGGAAATCTAAACCTGTCGCCCTCAACTTGGATCCAGTTCTGCACCGCCTTCTCAATGCTCAACTCTTTGTGAGGGATGTTATCATACCATGCATAGTCCCTACTCTGAGGCCACTTGAATGGCATCTTATAGTTAGGTGGCGCAGGTATCAGGCATAACAACATTTCATCCTTCTCGGGACAATGTCGTTCTCTATACTTAAGCATCTCCCTATCGTACTTCCTACCCCTATTCGGATCCTGGCACGGTGTGTACTCGCTGTAGGACATATCACAGGGTTGGAATTCCTTCAAGGGCTCGGAACTATTGATCTCCAATTGATGGTGGCTCTCGAACTCCAGATTCACTGAACTTGACAGATCAGGCTTACCTTGACCACCTTGATCTGATTTCGGTACACATCCTAGGCCTGTTTTGTCGTAGGCTTCTTGTTGTTGCAACCTGTTGGAAATAGCTCCAGGAGTTGTGTTCTGCCAAGCTCCCAACACATAGAACATTACACATAACCCGCTTACCCCAAGAATCCATGTGAGACGCCTCTTCTGTACTTCCACATAGGGTGGCTTTGGCGATCCACCTCGCTCCTTCGCCATTACAAATTCTAAGATCCTACCATAGAAAGCAACAGTTAATCATCTTACCTAAGATTGGTCATCTTTCTCTTCAATTACTCTTGCGTAATCATCTTACCTAGACGTGATCATGATTCATGAGATACAAATTTGTTTTTCAATGTTGAGTTTTGTATGATGTTGTGCAGGCAGAGGGGACGTACATTTACACCCTGTTTCCCTTGAACAACAGAAATTAACTACAAGAATTTTGAACAAGGAATCTAATCCTTTGTATCAGGAAACGTTTTTGTTGTATGAACGTTCAAATAATGAAACCGATTCCTGATAAAATGCCTTCCAGAATTTAAGTATGTTGTGTTTATGGCCAAACCGAACATCCTAGATGTACCGAATAGTGTAAACAAGCACTGATTGCGGTTGTTCATGTTGGGTAAGGTCCGGCTCTGAATCCCATTCGCAACACTATAATCTAATCTCTAAAGTCGTCTCGGAATAGATCACCTCGAAGAAAAATAACATACACAGAAGCTGAATATATAACAAAGCGATCTGAATTGAAGAAATCATGCGAAAACATGTAAATCAGTAAGGCGACTAGAGACAAAAGAATCAAAACGTGTACCTTTAAAGGGATAAATTAGGCTTTATACCCAGAATGTACCAATTCTGTTCTGCTTAATGTATGAGTATAGGTGCAATCACAAGTTAAGCAATAGTAATCAACGAATATGATACTCTTCTCATTCTCGACCCTTGAGTTAGAGTAAATGATCTGAGAGGCTCAAGTGTATAGCAAGCACGACGTAACAACAACGCGTCACCTTGTTTTGATCCTATCTGATGATAAAACAGTGACTGAATTACGAAATTCCACCAGATGATCGCAACCAAGATTGCACAAAAGAGATCAAATTGCGTAAGAACTCGGTGACTGAATAAGAGGAAGAGAATGACAAAGTGAGCAGGCCTTGCCACTCCAAGAAAGAAGATCAACAGAGCTTCGCCACGCAGTTTTCGCGTATTCTAAATTTGTCTATCATTGTTCTGGTGGACGAGAATTGAAATGGGATACTGTGGATCCGGTCATGAGGAAAATCAAGAAACAACATACGTGGAATGAATCACAATGGGCTAAAGAGACCAACAAGCATAGGAGTTCCACCATTTTAGCTTCTCATCATACTGTCATTTCCTGATTATGGAGTTGATTTCGCATCTTCTTTTTTTTTTTTTTTTTGGGAAAAGAGAAAACGTGCATGCATCTCTTTGCATATTTAGACGGATAACATGCCCAAGATGCATGTCAAGATCATAACAAAATGCAGGACGGTTGACACTACATAATCTTATGATATCGTTATAATCCTGAGGTACGAACAGATTAAAAAAAATCCTGAGAATGTTTCATGGTTGATCATATAAAGAAATATGAAGATCTATGAAGTTTGGTGCTTGACCTTGCTTGGAACATAAACGTACATGTCTTTAGTACAACAATGTATTTGATTTAGAACATAACTAGTACCATGCACGATCAAATTGTATACAAATCTTCTCCTTGAGATAGTTCCCAACACTTGAGAGATGAGCGAAAACAAATATTTGTCTCTAACATATCACCTTTGACTACACATTCCTCGGTACATTCTGTATATGAAGTCTTTTAATTTTCTAATCCAAATATAGCCATAAATCCATCTATCCTGTAAAAAATAACACCATAATTCATACCTTTTTTTGTTTTTTTAAGCAACTCTCACGGAGTAGTTTTTCTTTTCTTTTTTGAAACTAATTTGACAAAACCCTTGCAACGATTATGTACATTTTACTTCCCTATTTGTTTACGTGGGAATGATCTAATAGTGTTCATTTTTTTGGGTAAAAAAATAGTGTTCATTTTTTAACTTATTTTTATCAATTGATTATATCTATTTTAAAATTTACCAATTGATTCAAATTCTTAAAAAAATGTTTTTGTTCCGTATTACCCCTCCCATTCAATATTGAAATAAGTAACCATAATTACTTTTTACCGTCGTCACCATCGCACTACATATATGCCGCCACTCTATGAACCCGTATGCACTGTTTTCCTCTTCACCTCCTCCTCTTCTTTTATCATGTACCTTCCACGAAAACAAAATAACGAGAACTAAAATTGAAACCATTTCAATATTTTAATTTGTAAAAATTAAAATTCATAAAATTGAATGGTTTATGAAAATCAAGAAATATGTAATATCATTACAAATCTACTTGTCATCAATGATTATGAAATTTGACAAAAACAATGTGCATGAGTAGTTGACGGTATCCATGAGAAAATTTCAAAATTATTTTCCGTAAGTGTCTTTAAATATTTTGATTAAAGATATTTTGCTTTATCTTTTCCGCCTAGTTAAAGAATTGAAACAATTTAAGCAAGTATTGACAATTTTACACTATTTTGTCAAATACCTTTAGTAAATACTCCATCGTCTGTTTCATTAAAATTGTCAACATTCGTATTCATAAAACGATCAAATATCGTTTTACGAAAAATTATTGTGAAAAATTAATTACTTTAAATTATGTAATTCAATCTTGAATTAATGACATGATTTTTTACATCAATAAAATAAATAAGAAATCTTCTTAAAACACATATTGATAAAATTATAATAAAATAAAATAATTTTATCGGATAATATGGAGAACTTTTTTGTACAACTCTCGTAACGCACCTTCCCATTCAAATTGGATCCTTCCCTGTGGAGTATTTTTAAGAAGATCATCCTCCATCGGTCAAAACTTTCACAATAATGAATCCATCAACTCTTTCCCGTGCCCAAAATTCTACCCGTGGAGGTCACATTTGATCAAATCACATCCCCTCATTTTCATTCCACCGGCAATCCCCAAAAAATCCTTTCCCCGATCACTCTCATCTCCCTCTCATTCCCCTCAGAGATCCCAAATCGAACCCAAACCCATTTCACGATTCCTTCAGTTGACGAAAACCCAGATTTTGAATTTCCCAATTTGATCAAGAATCGCCCCAATTCGAGCTGGGTCAGTTCTAGGGTTTACACAAAATGCTGAATCGGATTCTGGGTCCTCGTCGGATCGCACTGATCCAACGCGCGCTCCAAAATGGTAAGATCACGATTCTCTGTCTTTTTCTCACCGTGGTTGTGCTTCGCGGCATGATTGGTGCGGGTCACTTTGGTACCCCCGAGCAAGATCTTGAGCTCTTGCAGACCCATTTCTCGAATAATCGTCGTGTTCTTGAAGAAAAGAATAATGATGGTGGCGGTGAGGCGGCAGGGAAGGAGACGAACCCGAATAGTTATGAGGCGTTTGATATTAAGAAGATTTTGGTTGATGATGAGCCCGAGGATGCAAAGGATCCGAATAAGCCGTATTCATTGGGGCCAAAGATATTAGATTGGGATGAGCAGAGGGAGAAATGGTTGAAGGAGAATCCGCAGTTTCCGAACTTTGTTAGATCGGGGAAGCCTCGGGTGCTTCTGGTAACTGGGAGTTCCCCTAAACCTTGTGAGAACCCGGTTGGCGATCATTATCTGTTGAAGTCGATCAAGAACAAGATTGATTACTGTAGGATTCATGGGATTGAGATTTTCTATAATTTGGCGCTTTTGGATGCAGAGATGGCGGGGTTTTGGGCAAAGCTTCCTTTAATTAGGAAGCTGCTGTTGTCGCATCCGGAGGTGGAGTTCTTGTGGTGGATGGATAGTGATGCCATGTTTACTGATATGGTATTTGAGCTACCATGGGATAGGTATAAGGACTCTAACCTTGTGATGCATGGTTGGAATGAGATGGTGTATGATCAGAAGAATTGGATCGGGTTGAATACGGGTAGTTTCTTGTTAAGGAACAAGCAATGGGCGCTTGATCTGTTGGATGTTTTGGCACCGATGGGTCCAAAGGGGAAGATCAGGGAGGAGGCAGGGAAGCTTCTCACTCGAGAGCTCAAGGATAGGCCGGTGTTTGAGGCTGATGATCAATCGGCTATGGTGTACACATTGGCCACTCAGAGGGATAAGTGGGGTGACAAGGTGTATCTTGAAAATGCTTACTACTTGCACGGTTACTGGGGCATTTTAGTTGATAGGTACGAAGAGATGATAGAGAACTACCATCCAGGCTTCGGAGATCACCGGTGGCCTCTTGTGACTCATTTTGTGGGTTGTAAGCCATGTGGTAAGTTTGGGGATTACTCAGTTGAGAGGTGCTTTAGGCAGATGGACCGTGCATTCAATTTTGGGGATAATCAGGTATTGCAGATGTATGGTTTTGCGCATAAGTCTCTTGCCAGCAGGCTAGTCAAGAAGATAAGGAATGAGACGAGCGACTCGCTTGAGGTTAAGGATGATCTGGGTTTGCTTCATCCAGAATACAAAGCTGCTGTTGCAGCATCATCGTGATGATCTGCGGATGTAACTCATGGTTACAGTTTTACCTACCCGCTCATGGTCAAGGATGAACTTGGTGTTCTTCATCAAGAACTAAAAGCTGCTAAGGTGCTGCGTTGATGATCTACAGATATAGGCCATGAATAAGATTGTGACGTACCAATCTTCGTTTTTGTTTTGAACCTTGTTACAAGTTTCATCTGTTGTGTTGTTTTGTTCGCATTTTTTCTAATAAACTGTTTCTTGTTCGTCTGTATAGCGTGAGTCCGGTAGTCATGGAAGTGAACAATATGTAGGCTGTAATGCCCCAATGGGGGGGCTACAATTCTTTCGTTCTATAGTAAAAGTCATTGTTTCTGTTCACTATGAACTATGATATCAATCGTTCTTGGGGTGCCTAAAAAATACTTCAGATAGCAATTTATCTTATTCTTCTAATGATTGACCATCTTTTACCAATACGTCTGTGCTCACTATTAGTAGTCTTATTCTTCTAATGATTGACCATCTTTTACTAATACGTCTGTGCTCACTATTAGTAGAGTCGTGAACAAGCGGCACTATTAGTATAGTCTTGTATCTTAGTAATCCGAGGTTCGGCTAGTTAAGGTCTCGTCTATGTCTGGACTTCATATCTCTGATGTTTTATCGATGATCATTCAGATTGCTTTGTCTGACTCCTGCGTCACCCTGTGCTCTTGAGCCAAACCGGCGAGTAGTATGGTTTCGTATTAGTATCATTTGCATTTTCTTCGCATCTTGGCATGTTCCTGCATCTTCATGTAAAATGGATTATCAATTATCAGCTTACGAATGTCAACAAGGGATTTAAAAAAGAGAAGTACTTGTACTTCTATGCATCTAAGCGATATAAATGCTCATGTCAGCTTTTCATAGACGGTAAGATTTCTCCGAAATCTCGGGTGTTGTGGTGTGCTGGGAAATTTGCATTATTCTTTTATGTGTAGACGTACAGGGTGAGATGTTTCGTCATGTCCTGCGGTGTTTGCTCTCAAGAAAACTTAAAACCTTTGAAAGTGGCAAATCAAAGACTAACATAACATATAAATTCCTAGCAGACAAGGAATACCCCAGCAGGTAGAACACAATTTGACCAGTTAAGAGGTAAACGATGGAACTAACCATTCGATGCAAAGCCAGCCCCAGCGCCACAGTGATGTAGCACATTCATTTACGTTCCAAGTGCGAGAACAATCTAAGAGAATTTTACCCATATGGAGAATCGTGTTTGTTTCAAGGGACAATTATTTTTTTTATATGAAAGGGATAATTATTCTTACGTTTTTATATGAAAGAAAATATGAAAAAAAAATTCTTTTTAATTTCATTATTATTGATGATCATTGAACAAAAAAAATGCAATATTGGATTAGGTTAACGATAAAGTTATTTAAGTTAGAAATCGTCCACAAGACTATTAAACATCTTTTACATAAAATTATCGTAAAACAGTAATGAGAATTTAAGTTATATACTTCAATCCCGAATCGATGACGTAGCTTTTTTTTTTACGTCATTAATACGAATAACGAAACTACTTAAAATGTGTTTTGAATTATATAGTGATGATGTAACGCTGTATTTTTTATGGGACGAAGGAAATAATAAAAATGAAAATACCATTGAACCCAGAATTGAATTAATTAATACAATAATATAACATATCATGATACATCATGAGATGACGTATCATGGGATGGTTCTCTAAATTTATAATATATTTATATATATAATGTTTCATTTGGGTTTCTTGATATCAAAATTTGATATCAAGTTTAACTGACTATGTATTTTATACATAGTCAACCAACTATGACTAATTAGTACCCATAGCTTTTCAAAACCTGACAATATTTATTTACCATAAGAAATAATCATAAGTATCAATCTTCTATCATATATCTTCAATAAAATAAATTATACAATACCTAAGTAAATACGTGAAATTTCCAAAAGTTCTAACATAGTAACTTGAAACAACAGATTTTCGAAAATAGAATATATTGAGTTTATAAGTAATTACGTAAAAAATTTTAAATATTACTAAAACTTTATAATTATATTTAAAACAAGTTTAGGACTTGTATATATAATGTTTCATTTGGGTTTTTTGGTACCAAAATTTGATATCAAGTTTAGTTGAACATATATTTAATGCATAATCAATCCATAATGATTAATTAATATCAATGACTTTTCACAACTCAACAATATTCATTCACCATGAGAGATAATCCACGCTATCAATCTTTTATAATTTACCTTCAATAAAAATAAATCATATAATAACTGAATAAATACGTAAAACTTACAAAAGATCTAACATAACAATTTGAAGCAACAAATTTTCGAAAATGAAATAAATTGAGAAAATAATAAATTAATAATAAAATTTATAAAATATCTATTAAAAATAACTACTTAAATTTTTAAAATATTATAAAAAAATTTATTATTATATTTAAATCACGTTTAATACTTGTATATACGAATAGATTGGAACAATTAACTTTGTTACTTGAATCAAAACTCCGGCCCAACAGGTATATAGACCATGATAGGGCCCACCCAATCCAACCCCCCGTGCCTCGCTCAACCCTTCGTCGTCTCCATCATCCGCTCCGGCCACTGACCCCGTCGGCGACCGCAAAATTCATCTCCACGAATTACTCCGTCAGAGGATCTCATCTTTAACCGACAACAATGGTGAGGGCGAATAGTGTTCATGAGATCAGCTGACCTGAGGGTATGGCGATGTTTTGTTTTGCTTTCATTTCATAGTGTAATTGCTGGATGGGTGGTTTATGTCTTTGAGATGAGATATTATATAGGGAAACCTTGATGGGGATTATAGAGGAGGACTATGGATTCAAAAGCTTGAGATTTGACAATTAGAGGAGATGAATATGGGGTGGTGTTCTGATGTATTTTAAGCCCCATTCATATTCAAAGAGATGAGCTAAGATGATTGAACTTAAACAACATAATAACTAGGATTATAGGATCAGGCTCTATGAAGATCAACGATTAGTGCCTGTTAGCCGCTCAGCTTGGTGATCTCATCTATCCGTATGGTTAGGCCTTATTCGCACTCTAACTTATTATAATCAAGTTTGATTTTGTTGTTGTGTCTTGAAAATCAAGAACTTAACTGAGAAGCATAGCAACTTTGGAAGTTAAATAAAGTGTTGAATTGAATTAGGTACACCCTTCCTGGCAAGAATCCAATCACAGAATGAATTGTAAACACTAAATCACTTGTTACTACTCAAGTTGTTTTTTATTTTTCGTTCTTGCGACAAGGTAATGCCCCTCCTGCGAATTCACTTACCATGGGAGATTGAATTGGCTTGTTCGTTAATACAACATACATGCCTTTTCGCAAAAGGTTGTGTCTATCAATATGAGAACTCCTAGGGATTGCGTCTCTAACCAGACGACATTCTAGTACGTGTCAAATTATCATTAATTCTTTCTTTCTTACATAAATCATAAAAACCTATGTCTTTGCTAAAGAGAAATCATTGTCAGTATTAGTACCTATGGCTCATCTGGGAGACAACCTTTCCCAATATCTTTCACACAAACAGAATGGGAATTGCATGGATTTCTAAACGCATATAGTCATTTCCGTGTTTGGAACAATTGATATTGATAAAATTTGTCATGTAAAGAAGCAAATACACCTTTACTCGAGAGCTTCAAACTAGACACCAGTCAATCTCGTGTATTTGTGTGTTTCAGGGAAAATTTGACAAGAGCTTAGGCATACCTCAATTCCCAAGTATTTTCATACTCACTGGTCTCTTTATTAAACTGATAAGAACAGATACTACACTTGATCTTAGCCAAAAGGCCGAGAAAGGTAACTGACTGGTCTCTTTATCACTACTTATATCGTCAATATTTTCAAGTTTTGGAAATCGTATTTTGATTAATATCAGGAAAGACTGTTCTCTTGTTTGTAAATTTGTAGTGATATATATTCGAAGAGGGTGGCGAAGCAAGGGTTGTAGAGAAAGAGATGAGTACAATGGGAAGCTTAAGCTGCTACTCAGCAGCTTATCCACATCATAGACACGTGAGGAAGCTTCCTTTTCTGCAAGTTCCTGCAAGGCCCGCTTATGAATTCTGAATTTGCGGTAGTTTGACTGTGACATGGAGTCCGAAGATCTAACTACCAAAAAACGTGAAATCAAGCACTAGCACCTCAAACCCATTTGTCAAACACTGCATCAAGCTCCGACAAAGCCATCGACAAGCTCATGGTACGAGCACTTGTTGTTGTTGTCGCTGCTTTTTTTTTTTTTTTGAGATGGTGTCAAAATTTAGTTTGGTTGCATTCACTTGCGGGGCCTTTTAAATTTACCATCCACTATTTTTTAATGAATTCTTGTTTGATCCGGTGAATAGAACATATTTTAAATCTTGATAATTGATTCTTTGGATAAATAGTGTATATTTTTTCTAGTTTTTGCAAATGAGGTCTTTAGTTATGAAGATATATTACGAAAGTTGATGCCATTATGAATTGTGATGGAGATCTGGAAATGAAATCGGGTTCAAAATATCATTGTATAAAAAGGGTTCAAAAATAGATTTATATTTTTGTATAAAAATCAGGTTGAGGAGTTGTTCAAAATAAATGAAATTTTATTGTGAAATTAGCAGCTTCTTAGAGGAATTCCACCCGAATGTCATTTGCATTGTCATTTGCAAATTTAGCAATCAAAAAGAAAAAATCAACCTAAGTCCCATTGCCAAATTCATTGTTTAAAGATGACAATATCACTTATTTTCTTAAATTTGTCAATAAATATGACATTATTATATGTCAACATGAACCCAATTCATATCATCATATTCTTTGTTTTCAAAATTGACATTGTCTTATATTTTGCATCCATGAGAATTGATATTTTAGTTGTCAATTTTTTTCCTGACAATGAAAATAACAATTTTAGATATAAAATATAACATCATTGTTTCATAAAATTATCATTTATATTATCAAAAAATAAAAATCACCATCCAAATAAGAGCTAGTGGATGGAGTTAATTTCAGCTTCTCTGCAGCAGCTTTTACTCTTCAAATAAAGAAAACATACGAAGAAAATACAAGAGAAAACAACAAAATGGATAATTCCTCCCAAGAGAGAAGCATATACCAAGAGGTCATGTCATATAAAAATCAAATATCGAGTCCAGCGCCTTTTTCAAAAAGGGAAAAAAAAATCGAGTCCAGCCCAACTGGGGTTTCTTCTAGAAAGGCCCATTCTTGGGGAGAAATCTTCACCACGTAGACTGGGTTTGTTTCCTCAACAATAAATGCAAACTCAACAACGCACATTTTCTCGATCCTCAAAAGGCATCATTTCGTCTCTCTCGAATCTCGAATCCTCTAAAATAAAACCCTAATCCCCTTTCTCTCCTCAGCAGCAGTCATGCCTCGCCGAAGCTCTGGTGGTCAGCTCTCTTTTCATAGACCCTTCAGATATTTTTTCTTGTTTTCTAGTTTTCCATGTCTACATAATATTGTATTTGGTTGTTGAATTTTGTAGAATTGTCTTTTTTTTTTTTTTGGTTTGTTGGTTTAACCCGATCTGTACGATTGCGTTGATTTTTTTCGTTTTTATGGTTATTGTCTTGTGGGGTAATGTTGATTCATGTCGAGATGAGATATGAGACGTTTGATTTTCCTATGAAATGATATGATTTCGGGTTTTTTGATGGTTGGATTCGTGTGGTGATTGGTGGATTTTTGTTATTAGGGTTTCGAGAATATCGTGTTTGCTGTGATTGTTGGTTTTGGTTAAGTTTAATTGTCTCTGATCGGGTCAAGTTTTATGTATTGTCTTAAAGAAAGAAAATCCATGAAACTTGTGAGATTTGTTGGTGGGGTGGCAAGCAATTGTTGACCAAATAGAAGTTAAATCAATCGATTCGAAATGACAAAATACAGTTTCGTTGGTTAACTTAGAAGCTGCTCGCGAATTTGCAGTCAAGTAAAAATGATGACGATCTATGTGATTGTACATCTGTTACGTAATTCGGTTCAAGGTTTTTTCTGCTCGTGTTCAGATTTTGCTAGATCTCTTTATGATTTGAGTTTGTATGATTTGTGTCCTTTTGGTGCTGATAATCAGACCGGGAAATGGGTTATCGTTCTTTTTTATTACATATTTGGTGTTAATGATGAAATAAGATTATCCGCCGTTCTCTTGTTTGCATTGTATTACAGTACTGGTTAAGTGGCTCACCACTCGGTACCGAGCCACATATCTGTTTAGATAGTGGTGACTCAGCCTATTCAGTGGCTTGATGATTAAAGAATTCTGAAAAACATGTATGTATTTAAAAGATGAGTTTGTGTGGAGATCTAGTCACATTGGGTATTATTCTAGAATCAGATTAAGTGTCATTGTATTTGACAATTTGTTTCAGGCTTCTTATGCACTAAACTGGCAAGTTTCAAATGGTTTGACCTTGTTTAGCATGTATGGTGATGTCATTAGAATTTCATCAGATCTTTCAGTTGTAGTTTTAGTTCTTCTAACATATGCAAGCTTTGCTTGCTATGCAGGACGCTCTGCTCGTCCTTCTCCTCGTCCAGTCCCAGCCCGTAGTCCACCTCCTCAGCAAGGTACGCCAATCTTCTTGGGCTTTGCCTCTGATCGGTGAAAGTTTAACTGTCCTTCACCTGTCTTTTCTGCATGATTTTCTACTATGACCTGTTGGGTACTTTTGCTTTTGAATCTCTATGATATGTTGTTGTATGAGATATATATATAATCGATTGTTGTGATGCATCCTCCGTGAAGTGGTAGTTCTTTTGGTACCTCGTGTCTTTGTGTACAAGAAAACAGCATAAATCAGATGCTGGGTTTTTGATTCATCTGTCTAAATTGTTGTATATTTACTTGTTTGGAAGTAGTCCTCCTAATGCCAACATCATGCGTTTGTTGTTTTGATAGTTAATCATGCTCCTCCTCCTCCTGCTCCAATGCAATCCGGCAGAGGATCCATGCTTGGGGGCATTGGTTCTACTATAGCACAAGGTATGTCTCATCTTTCCTTGACCTGGAATTTACTAGCTGCAAATGGCAATATGATGTTTTTATCTGTTCATGGGACTACAGGGATGGCTTTCGGAACTGGAAGTGCCATAGCTCACAGCGCTGTTGATGCTATTGTGGGTCCTCGCACTATTCAACATGAAACTGTGGCCTCTGGAACTGATGCTGCTGCTGCACCAGCACCCATTGCGAACAGCTTCGGAGCAGATGCATGTGCTTCTCAGGCTAAGGCCTTCCAAGATGTAAGCTTCTCTTATTCTTTTCATCTTGTTTGTTGGGAGGGAGTTCTTTTTGTGTCACCGAGTTTTTTCTCGATTAATTCTTATGACTCGAATTCTTTTATACCAGAAAGAACCCTTTCCAGTTCTAATTTTCCTGAATCATTTTTTGACGACCGAGATCTATCTAGAACAATTATATCCACTAGACAAATCACTGTCCACACTTTGTGAAGAAAAGCTTATTTAATCTTTCTCATTTGGGTATCTCTGTGTTCACTTGTTCATCTCGCTTTTGCAGTGTGTGAATCACTTCGGAGATGACATCAGCAGGTGCCAGTTCTACGTTGACATGCTGAGGGAGTGCAAGCGGAACAATGGATCTGTTCTAAGCGCCTAAGTCTTTTGGATCATTGAACTCAATCCTAAATTATTAGACATTGTGGACTCGCTATTCTTTGACGACAAATATATCATGGATTAGACATTGTGAACTCACTATACATATACAGTTGTGAATTTATCTATTATATTAATATTATCTATATCTTAATTTTATTGAGCGGCTTTCGTATCATTACTATTTTGTTACCCTCATGTGGAGCCCTCTTATTGTTTGAAATTCTATATCGGGAGATTTTTGTGTTACTCAAGATGCCTTCCTTAGTTTATAAAAAAGGGGCTTCTTTTCTTATGAAATGTATCACTTTCAATTAGAAGTGAAAATACAGCGAGTTAGAAGTTACTAATTTCAAGTGTAGAAACAGTCACCGATTATATGCTGTATTTCTCTTTCTTTTGTTTTTTCATATAATCCCATCGATTTAACAACCAATGCAACACCAGGACAAAAAAACAGTGGCGTCGCAAAAATAAACATTCCTAGGATCCATCACAATCTATTACTCAACATACCTTCGTGGTGAGACCACCATGATCACTCCCATCACACCACCGCCTTCCCCTCACCGCACCATCGCCTTCACCACACCCAACAACTACGCCACGCGCCTCTCCACCTTCATCGCCCACCACCGCAACTGGACCCCACTCTGGTGCCCCACCGTCATCGTCGAGCCCACCGCCTCTACCCACGCCACCCTCCTCCGCCACCTCTCTTCTCTCAACCGCTTCTCCGCCGTCGCATTCACCTCCCGCTCCGGCATTTCCGCCTTCTCCGCCGCCCTCCTCGACTTCCCCTCCCCTCCTCTTTCCCCAGTCGGCGACCTATTCTTCATCTCCGCTCTCGGCAACGACGCCAACGAGATCACGGCGGAGTTTGTTGGCCGGATTTGTCGGAATCCGGGCCGGGTCGAGGTGCGGGTCCCGCGGGTATCCACTCCGAGTGGGATTGTGGAGTTGCTTGGTGATGGGCTGGGCCGGAGAGTGATGTGTCCTGTGCCGGTGGTGTTGGGCCTGGAGGAGCCGAGAGTGGTGCCGGACTTTTTGAGGGAGTTGGGCCAGATGGGCTGGGAGGCAGTGAGGGTGGGTGCGTATGAGACGAGATGGGCCGGGCCCAAGTGTGCGGAGAGGCTGGTGAATGGTGGGGTGGTGGTGGATGCGCTCGTGTTTACTAGTACGGCGGAGGTGGAGGGGTTGTTGAAGGGGTTGAGGGAGATTGGGCTGAGCTGGGATGGGCTGAGGAGGATGTGTCCTGGGCTTGTGGTTGCGGCCCATGGGCCTGTGACGGCCTTGGGGGCTGAGAGGTTGGGGGTGAAGGTTGATGTTGTGAGTTCGAAGTTTGGGAGTTTTGATGGAGTGGTTGATGTGCTGGCTCATTCATGGGAGAGCTCTGGTTCCTAGATGAGGTAGTTGTATGTTTTAGTCAGTTTTTTTGACATCTTGATTCATGATGAAATATGAAACTATATCTTGAACAAATCAGAGAAACGTTGTTTATCTCCAAATCTGCATAAAATGCTTAGAGCATTCTCAATGCATCTGCTAAATCTACTGTGGATCGCTAGCCGTACCGTGCTGAAGATTCCTGGAAGCAGTGAACACGTATCACAAACATCATTTGAATTGTCGAAAGACTTGTCACTTGAACATTACAAGTGATTCACATGGAGTTTCTTTCTGTTCTTTCAACAAACACCTATCAAGGAGCTAAAGCATACAACCTCCGATCACTGGGTTTTGAGCACAACACCAGAACATGCAGTAAACTTGCAATTCGGAGGCTGATGTCCAACTAGCTTCCTAGACAATCACTCTTCATCTTTATTCTACAATCGTCTCAGTGAGAGGCGAATGCCCTGTCTAGATTCACACCAAAAGAAGACAACCTGATGTGAGACTGACAGTGATATCAGGTGCTTCAAGTGATGAGAGCATCCAAATGGACGAAGAAACGAAAGAACAGAAATCATCACTATGAACTCTTTTCAATCACAGAAGTTGATCAAATGGTCAAGAAGGGCGACAACAGGGGAGAGACAGGAGGAGGGAGGGGAGATACCTTATTCATGTGAGGACGTCGACCAGGTACATGATGAATGCACAAGGAGGCAATATGCATGATACGCTTCATTTCGGCAGTATCGTAGTCAGTTCCCAGTCGTTGATCTGCTAAGCCTGTCATGTTATTACAGTCTAGCAGGTTTTGCCTGTTCCATTTGAAAAAGTAATGTTTCATCCCGTGCAGGCGTTATATTCCAAATGAATGACCACAACAGCAGGACTGATAGAAATCATAACAACCAGAGACAATTAGTTTTCCCTTTCGGATATGCTAATCTTACTAGTCTTCCCCCGCTATCCTGAGACTAAGAGCAGTTAGACCGATGACAGTGATCAGACGACTGTTTCAATTCACAAACCTGAGATGGTTGCCTGACTTTGATAACCAACATGCTTTCCCAAATTTCCTCTTCTCAATACTTCTAGCATTCTAATAAGCAATTTTAGCTCAGTTTCTTATTTTCTTGTTACAGTTAAAACGGAGAAACGACCTTATGCTATTGAAAATTGCCTCTGAGGAGACCTTGCTTTTAAAAAGTAATTATCCATTAGGAAGCGAATTTCAAGAGCTTCACTAAGCGTACAGAAAAAAAGTTCTCTGGAAACAAACCCGCATAACAAGGCTCTGCCTGCTTGAGTCAACCGCATGACGACCAGTAATGAGCTCCAGCAATAGTACTCCAAATGCAAAGACGTCTGTCTTCTCATCAACTATTCCGTGCATGAAATACTCGGGAGCTAGATATCTGAATCCAAATCACATCATTGTTTTGCATAATTTGTAGTAACACAGTCATGCTATGGTTTCCTTTGCTGGTCCTTTTCTGCTCTTGCATTGAAATCAACTTGCATCATTAAGTTGTATTACTCATTCGGAAAATCTTACCCGAACGTTCCTTCGATAGGATACAGGACATGATGAAGCCATTTATCTGGCAGCCACTTCGCTAACCCATAGTCCTATATCTGAATAATCAATGCCCAAAAGTAAGCAACACACAGATCAATGCATCAGCAAAAAATAACAGCAAGATATGCCCCAACACCACAAAAAATCAGAATATATTTGAAGTGCATGCTAGCTAAAGGAGGATATTAGAAAACACAACCAGCGGCTCATAATCTTCGTCAAGCAGTATATTTGAAGCCTCGATGTCTCGGTGTATAATGCGCCTAGGACAGGTATGATGCAGATAACTCAGCCCTTCTGCCACACCCAACGCCACCTTATACCTCAACTTCCATTCCAAGCACTCACCCGATCCTGCAATTCTAATACCTCCTCGTCAACCAAACAAGACACTTAAAGCTGATAAAACAGAAACAACCATAATAGAAAACGAACAGATATATCACCATGGAGGTGGGAAGCAAGGCTGCCATGAGCGCATAGCTGAAGAACAAGAAAGAGGCTGCCCTGGAGGCAGTAGCCAATGAGCTTGGCGCTGTTGGGGTGGTCAATGTGTGCGATGATCCCGAGTTCCGACAAGAAATCCGCGGTCCTGATCTCGTCTTCCGAGGGTCCACCGGCCTCATTTTCGGCATCTTCCTTGTCCTCCTGGATCAGTCTCTTCACCGCCGCCACGCTCCCGTCCGGCAAGCTGCCTTTGTATACCTCAGCGTGCCCTCCTTTGCCTAGTAATCTCTCTGTCAAGAAAGAACCCGATTGTTATTTGCCAAGATACAGAATATATCTAGCTTTTCTTGTATAATCTGTTGATTAACAAAGTGTATCATGAACTGGAAGAAGGGTTTGATTAAGCATGGATTATCAGTATTCTGAGGTATTTTGTTTGCCGATCATAATTAATTACCCTCTCGATTTAATCCCTTTTCCCATAGAATTGATCAAAACCCTTTTGTTTGCCGATGAATCGTAACTTCACATCAGTGAAAATGCCGATCGAAATGAGGGAGAGGTGGGTATTATATGAATTTGGGAGGAGTCGGTGGAAGATTGAGGTGAGGAGATAATTGGGGGAAATGTTGAGTCAAGGGTTAGAGATACTGCATTAGCATCCACAATGGTGCACTTTTGGAGTGAGTTTTTTTTGTACAAAATTCATGATATGGAAGTTAAACAACAAAAATAATCACAATGATAGGGAGATCCTCAAAATGAAACTCCAATCCTTCTAAGGGTTTTGAGCTGAGAGATTACATTCAGCATTTTTTTATTATATTTAATAAAATTTCATCTATTTGAGATTATATTATTATACGTATCAAGTGATTTTGGGTTTATATAGACTCTTTAAAAAACTATTGCATGTCATTTTTTTGGAGTTTTAAAGGAATACACCATTGTAGATGCTTGAGAAATTCACTATGTGATGGTACGAAGTCTTACATCGCCTTCGTAGAAATAGTTAAGGAGTCGTTTGAATCATTGTCGATTGATGTAGGAGTGACCAATGCGTTGTCACATACCAATGTTTGTTGGTATAGATGATTAAGAGCTTGGTTGTCTTTAACCACAAGTTTTAGTTGGGTCTGTCATATGAAGTTATGAGCTTCACAGAACTTTCATTTTATAGGTGCAAGTTTCAATTGTTCTGATTTTGTCTTGCAACTCCATTTCAGCATGATCATAGATAGATTGTTCAGACTTAAGAGCACTGTGATGAAAAGCATGACAAAGGAAGCTGAAATTTACCTGGACTAAAATCATCAGTAGCAGACACCAACTCTGCATACTCGAAATTCCTCCAAGACGGTTTAGCCATTGGCAGAAGCCCATAATCTACACCGTCCTCCGCGCTCCTGATCCTAGCCAGTTTTCGTGTTAAGCTCTTTCTCGAAGCCAGAACGTAACTTGTAAGCAGAGCGATCGTCGATGTGGAGAACTTCCTCAGTGGTGTCTTCTTCATCCCATTCATAAATGCTTTCCATGGAATTCCATAGCCAAAAGCTCCTCCTCCGCCACCACCACATTACGCCTCGGATTTTTCCACAGACGTTGAATTGGAAGTATTGGTTCTGATGATGATCTGTTCTTCTGAGACTGAGCTTGTCTCTGACTCTGGTGTTTCTAGCACACCTCTAGGAGATGATGATTCATCTCCACTTTCCTCTGTGGAATCGGGCTTGTTGAATCCATCTTGGTTTTCAACAGAAGCTTGGTTAAGATCGATTTGTAGGGAATCTTCATGGGCACAAAACATTGAACTCATTAACAAAGGAACAAATGTTATGAATATAAAGAACTAACGAGTGCTCGATAACGTTGGCAAGTTAAATTCATTCTTGTTTGTGATCCAACCTAATACACTAAGGGTTAAGAGTCTTAAAACTTGGTTAAAAAACGACGAACTCCTCATATAAAAGTTTGATTCTCAATGGGTTGTCATATTGAGAAACCATTTCAGTATTGATACTTAGTAGCAAATGTGAAATAATTATCAAGGTTTTTTTTTTTTTTTGAAATTGAGCCATTTCTTTGATCTTGCAGCCTAACATAATTCAAACATTTCCTGGCCATAGGATACATCAAGCGAATCACATCCTTGACAACAAAAAAGCCATTTTTTTTCGTGTAAATAGGAATTAGCAAATAATTGGATCGAGACTGATCCACAAATTCGTCTCCACACATATGTGAACAGGATGAGAAACTGAACACATGGAGATTGATCCCTTTTTTTTTTCTTTTTAAACTTTCAGGAGTAAATTATTTTATGAGGAAACGAAGACCCATATATTACCTTCGACGGACATTGTGGGTGACGTGTTAATTCAGGATCTTCCCTTGAAGAAATCCAAAAGAGCCCTTAGAAAGAAGACGACCGGAGTTAAGAATTACGATAACCAAACCTGTTGGATTTTGCAGCTGCAAGAAAAGAAAAAAAAAAATGGAGGAGGAAAAGCTAAAAAATGAGAGGAGAAGGGAATCATGATGCCAGAAGATTTGTGTATCTTCATGTTTTGGTCATTGGTTATTCTTGGAAGCGAGGGAGGGAGACAGAAAAGTGAAATAAAACAATAAAGCAATAAAGTAAACTTCATCAGATTTGTTTTTCAAATGGTTATAAATAATTTGAAACGAAAAAAACATATCAAAATTTTTTTTTTCCACTTGTTCGCATGGATTGCACTATTGGGAGGTAGAATTTGCGATCCATAAATTATAAATCAGAGATGCAGTGAAATAAAGCAAACTTTAAAGGATGGGCCAAAAAAAAAAAAAAAGTTGCCCTTTAATGATAAAATTAAAAGAGAAAAATTACATCAAAAAAATCTAACGCATTGAACTGCATCACTATCATCCCAATAAAGTTGGTTAAACATCTCGTCATTGTCCATCCTTATATCTTCAGCTGAAAATACAATGTCAAACAGAGAAGCAAAACAGACCTCATCAGCCCATGCCATTTCTTCTGATGGGAACAAAAGCAGCTAATCATATCTATTCTAAATTCGAAATGCTGATCCTATAAAATATCATGATATATTATATTAATATTTTAATCAATCAATTCAATTATTATTAATGAGTTCAATAATAATTTGATTCTTAATATATATAATGATTATCATCAAGAATTATGAAAAAAGATAAAAAAAAAATTCATATTTCCTGAATCATAATTCATACAAGTTATTACCCTTTATATATGTCATGATAAAAAAAATATGTGTATAAATATTCTTATCATTAGTGTTAGTTATTACAATAAAATGATATGATTAAAAATATTTTATTATAAAAAACGAAGAGTTTCTATATAAAAAAACCAAATGTTTTATATCACATACAAAAATAACTTAATAGATAAGAATATTTTGACAACTGTAATTATTTTAGTGAAAAAAAAATACATAGCAAATATCATGATAATTATAGAAGATATTTACATTCATATTGTTTAACCAATAATAATATTATATAAATATTTGACAACATTATCAAACATAAATGAAATATCTAAAAAAATTTAGAAGTTATTTTAATAGTATTCTTTTTATATCGATGTTGTCTCCTATTGACATTGGATTAAAAAAATATTTAATTATTTTATAATATTGATCAAAACATATATATTATCTCACGTATCCAATGAAAATAACACAAAAGGAAGTAAATGAAACAGAGGGAATAGCTCCCAAGTCCCAAGGCAGTCATCGGCCCATGGGCCAGAAAACAAGGCCATCTCCTCCTCTCAGCAATTCATCCAAGCCCAGCCCAATCTCACCCTTCGAGAATGTTGGGCTCCACCACGACTGTTAGGCCACCAGAGTGGTGTACATCGGCGCGGGCGAGGTCGCTTTGAGCGACCGCCGTCGTAGTTCTCTGGAACGGTGTTGATAATGTCGTTGTGGTTTCGCATACGGAGACTGTTGACGGTGAAAGGATTATCATAGATCGATTGCGATTTGCGATTGGATATTGGAGAAGACGATGAGGTTATCATTATCATCGTGATTACAGTTTCATTTTTCTATCTTAAATTTCGACTGAAACAGTAGTATGTTTATACAACACTACTTGCTAATGACTGTTTGCAATTGGTGGAACAGAATGCGAAATTTCTAGCGAATTCCTGTTGTGATGATTTCTGGGATTGTAAAGGCCCCTTCGATCGAGGTTATCAGCAAGCATTATCAGGTTAGGGTTTCTCAGAGTCAGTCATTAATTCGAATGAGTTGATTGGTTTGGATTTTGGATCTCCCTTTTCTGCATTCCGTTCGTTCTTTTGGTTAGTGTTATTATGAGATAGGGTTTGTGTGAACGTGTAAAGATTACAAAAAGTGAAATGAAACGCATGCCAGTCGGGAATATAATGCGAATACAGGAAGGATTAACCAAATGCCACCGAGTATGAAATTGTCGAGGAAGCAACTCTTAGAAAGTTGTGAACTGATGATATATGCCCATAACAAAGCTGGTGCTAAATACGTGTCATGTATCAAGTGCTAGGATTCAGACCGGTGATGTCAGTGTCACGACTCACAACTTTAATGAACGGTGCAATTAACAACTACAACAACATAAGGTCGAAAAATTCGAAGTGACGGAACCACTTTCCTTGTCTACCTCTCTCATTATGCATCAATAAGCGTACCTCTTGTGCTCAGTTGCTGTAATTATCAAAACTAGCTCAAAAAGGAGGAAAAAGAAAAAAACATTATTGAAATTGGTCTAGCCCTTATGCATCAAACTTAAGTCCCCTTACATTTTTGAGACTTCACTTTTGACACCTTGGTTCATCTTACCAACCACCTGTTAGGAATTTGAGTTCCTATGAAGAGGGAAATGTGAAAATGATGACATGAAACACACGTCAGTAACGTAAGTAAAAAAATCCAACATAAATGAAGGTACGAAGATAGAAGTAGATGTAATCAATAGGCTTAGAATCATGGATAATAATTTACCCTTTTTAAAGGTATTAGTTGTTATCTTCTTTTCGAACGAATGAAAAATTACTTTGGGTTTCAAGCAAATACATCTCAACGATACGACTTAGTCTCTCGTTGGTCTATGTGCGAAGACAAGATAAAGAATCAACCCTTAGAATCTGCTTTGATGTAAGTAACCTGACAAACTTAATGATTGGAGATTTTCAACATAAAGAATTGGGATGGATTGAAGAAGAATTTTCTTATTGTGTTAGATTTTGAATCAACACAAAGAACAACAATCATCAACATTAGATTGTGTTTTGGGATGAGTATTTATAGTAAAATATATCCCAAAACCTCAAGAAATTCGTCTACTCACGAAAAGATGCAATTATGGGCTGATTTTGGTGGGAAAATCAGGTTTGTAACTGATTCATCACTGGTCACTGCCGTGAAGTACATGGTCATGGTCGTGACACTGTTCATGCATCATCCCCAGATTTTGATGTGAACTTAAACCCTCGTCATTATTGCAATGATCTGTACCCTTTTAACTATATTCACTTTCCGGAAGTTGGACCTGTTCCCTATTTTCCCATCATAAACAACTTAGAAAAGGCTTTATCGGAGCTGGTTTTGTGCAGTTGTTTTCATCGGTTGATTTCTCATGGGATCCGCGATCCATGTCATTTGCTGATAACTTTCCCAAATTGGTGGATGAATGGAAGAGTACTACTGAAAAGTGATTGCAGAAACAACTTCCCGTGACATTCCTAATACAACTTATCATCAAAGTAGTTGCCAAAAGTTATGAGTAGTTATTGGGGATGACCTGGAACAATGGCTAGTTAAATGGCTATGCTGAAGGAGTGAATTTGGAATCACATAACAAGTATATACTATATATTAAGAACAACGCATGATTCTAGCTGAGCGACATTCTTCCTCCTAGCTAGTTCAAACTCATACTTCTCGACTTGTTGTCGAGGGCTTGGTTAGTGTATAGTCGTACGGGAGTGTTAATTAAACTTCTGTTGAGCTTAGCTCAGAATACCCATCTTGTTGTCATCTGGTGTTCTTACATCAGTACATGATCTTTAGTTTCATAATCTTTGGGTTGAGTAATAGTTGTGTGATATGCATTAGCTTCGAGTATTTTGTTTGAGATTATTTCAGTTAGCTACTTATGCCTGACACACTCACAAAGTGGACTGGTTTTAATTTTTAGCATTTGCTGGATCGAGTTCGATAATCCTACCAGACGCACCTCTTTCGAGTTCAAAATTTGGCTGGGCAATTGGTTTTTTAAAAACCCATAGATTTTCATTCGAGGGTCCTTATTCGGGTGTTGTGTGAGAAATGCCGAGGATCCCATTTCCCTCTTTGAATTCTGTGATGTTAACCATGGTAGGAACAAGGGGCCTGTTTCCAAACAAGGGTAGAACAGGGCACCTGCGTTAAATTGAATTTTCTAACAACATAGATTTTATTGGAGAGATTAAAACAAGTGAGGCATATGGAATCGGCACAAATGTGTAATTCTTACAAACCAATAGGGACAAGATAATAAGGATAAAAAAGACGAGCAGAAATATATATGTCAGGACACAATGCCACAGAAGACAAGCTGTAATAGAGCCTCAGTCTAGCTTCTTTGAACATGTACAAGCAATGTACTATAGAAGAACATCGCATCTTGAAATCTCTCAGTTCAAGCACACTTGTTGAGTACCTTGACCTTTAATCCATGCTTCATATGGAGAGTTATCGATGTCTGATTAGGAATAACGGGATGTCCTTCCACCACTTGGAACATGTACTTTCCGATTAAGCTAGCGACGACTGCCTTTACTTGTACAATGGCCATCTCTTTTCCCAGGCACATCCTTGGTCCAGCGCCGAATGAAAAGAACTTGTGTGACGGCTCATTTTTGAGTTTGGCTTGCTCGGTGATCCATCTCGTGGGCTTGAACTCCATGCAATCCTCCCCCCATATGCTCTTTGTCCTCCCCATTGCGTATGCTGGAAACAATATCTTGTCATTAGGATATACTTTGAGCCCACTTGGGAGTTGGTCCTCCGCTAGTGGCGCCTTGTGGTTGATCGGAACAGGAGGATATAGCCTTAGGGTCTCACACATTGCGCCGTGAAGATAGACCATCTTACTCAGGTCTTCCATTGCGATATTGGAACGTTGGAATTCCGTTTTCTTGCTAGCTGCAACAGTCTTTACTTCCTCTTCAATCTTGGATTCGACTTCTGGGTTGGTTGAAATGAGCCAGAAGAGCCAAGACAGAGTGGTGCCTGTCGTGTCTTGACCAGCTGTTATGAGATTTAAAATAGTATCCCTCAAGAACTTATCACTCCATTGATTACTCCTGCCTTTTTCTCCCATGAATAATGTCAATATATCAGAACTCTCTTCTTCTTTATTCGCACACATAGGGATAGGTACGCCCTTATGGTTTTCTCTCTTTCTTTTTTCGATCTGTTTATATATAAACTGATCAATAACTTTCCCTGCCTTGAGCATCTTCCCTTCGTATCCGATGTTTAACCATTTAAACAACTCCGAAAGTTTCTCGGGCACAAAGTGCCTGAAGAACATTGCCTCTTCCATGTCAACCAATGCCTTCGACAGTGGGGCATCCTCGAATTTTATGCTTAGAAAGCCAGGATCGTGCCCCATCGTGAAGGAGCATATCAGATCAAGGGTCAGTCTTGCGAAAATATCCTGCAGGTCTATCACCTGATTTTGCTTAATGGCATGATCCAGGACTGGGGTTAGCGCATCCTGAATCTTTTGGCATACATTTTTTATCACAAAGCGTCGGAACTGCTCGAGACCAATGAAAGAATGTATCATCTGTCTCTGGAACTTCCATAGATCAGCATCGGCGTTGAAGATCCCATCGCCAAACATATCAAAGATCCTGTTGAACTCTGGGCCTTTATTGAAGTTGGGAAAGTTCTTGATCAGGACATAGTGGACGTCCGCAGGATCGTTGGTTATAACAGCCCTCAAGTCCCAAAACCAGGGACTTGTGTACACAAAAGGACCGGTCACCTCTAGCAATGTAGTGAAGTAGTCGTGGATGGTGGTAATGTTCCAGAGGCCCTGCAGATGCATCCCGAATACAGGCCAGTTCGGCGGTGACCTTTTTTTGTCGCGAAACATGTTAACGATTAACAGGGAGGAAATGAAAACGGCCAAGGCAAGCAACAATATGTATAGGTATGCCATGCAAAACTCAAAAGTTAAAAGGAAACTGTAAGAGTAGTGTATAGTTAATGAACTATTTCTTTTTGTTGTTTACTAAGCATCTGCAATATGGTGTTTATATAGATGATTTTTTTTGCTACTAATGATCTCTCCAACAACAATATGATGGAGTTGTCTGAATCACAGTGAGAGCGGTGCTATCGGCCCCTTGGTTTAAACCATATGGTCCCGGAAAATTGCCGACCATGCTGGATGCTATCAACCTGTTAAGTTGAATATGCGCATTTCAGTATAATGTTTGAGAGCAGCAATTGTACTTTGGTGACTGTATTAAAGTTTGAATCAGCGATTTAGGAATTAAAAAAGCGAGTCACACTAATGTCTGTCATCCTTTGACGGTGGCAGTATTGATCGGCTGGAAACTGAAACTGAACTAAGCTCATTGGCATCCTAGCTAGTTTCTGGAGGTCGGACACCTTGGTGTTACGATGACTAGCTACTACCGTGGTTTATAACTCATCTTTAGGACGTCAATCGGTTGTTAGTCAAGGTTTAGTTGTGATCATGTTCGAAGATGAGGTTCTTGCGCTGATATTGTCGTCCTTTATTTTATTTTTTTGATACTGTCGTCTGTTATGTGCTGATTAGTTTTGTTGGATTTGTTCATGTCAGTATTTGTTCCAACAGTGATTATGTAGGTGATGCTTTATCATATGTACTCTGTATCATGGACATGGTAACCAACAACCATGCATGAGCATAAAAAAGATCCTACAAAGTAATTTGATGATATTCGACTATGATATCTCTTAGGGGTTGGGGGAAAATGTTGGGATGAAGCAACATCATGGTATCTGCAAACTTGTCTTCCATGTTCTGGTTTCCTCCTGTTCAAGAAAAAATGAAAATGTGAGATGGTTCATAGACCAAGGCCTCTTTTTTCAGGATGTATATGCAAAACATACATTACAGACGTACGGAGTCTGAATCCCTGATGATAATGTAAATAAGTCGTAAATGTTCGAACTCTATGTTAATTATTTGTATCTGTGGCACTCATGATTGTTATTTCTACCCAGAACTTCGTTGTGGGAAATTGATCGCGTGCTATAAACAGTGTATGAAACTGTGAATTGCATTTAGTATATAATAAACAGAGATATGTCGTCATTAAGATCATTGTTGTTCCTAAGCAATAGTGCCTTGCATAAGATGTTATAGTCAACAGTGTCATAAAGCAAGACGTTTCCACTTTATATTTTTTTCATTCGAAAGGTTTCCTGGTATGCACAAACTGTTTGCCAAATCTTTATTGAGAAATATTGAGGTCCCAAATCTATTGTCCAATCTGAGAATGTTAATTGTTTTAGGCCTTGTTATAACGTCTACTAACATATTTCTATCAATGACAGGGAGGAGACGAACAATGCTTCTAGCTACCTTGCATGGTGTCATGAAAGGATGATTAATGGAGCTAATGCAGACTTTGCACTGTACTGATACTTGGAGCGGCAAACTCTTAATATCAAGGTACGACTCGTCTATATCCATTTTCATATCAAATATTGACAGCTTTGCACACATCATCATCAAACTGTATGAAAACACGTCTCGACTGATTGAGCTTGCGTTGAAAGCATTGTTACTGATACAGTGATGCAATACAGGATTTGCATATATGCTTGTTGCTTGGTAAGCTAAGAATTAAATATCAGGAAATGTTTTGAACTAATAGTATGCCTCAATAGCCATAGATCATCTCATTGTGAATTGTTGCCTGGTAGATCATGTCAATGAAGAATCTATTTGGAAGATTAAGTGCACAGTCGGCTGCGTAATCATTTGTTTTTGTTTTTAAGCTCTTTTCTTCTCTATTTTCTGATGTCCGTTTACAGGACTTCTGAGCTATTACAGTGGATGAATTCTATGATGCAAGTAAACAATTTTATGCCAACAAAAGCTGAATAATAAACTGTAACAAAGATTTAAGTATAAATTGATTATCATGAAAATAGACATCGAATTTAAATTTGAAGAGAAATCCGAATGAATCCCTATTCCTGATATGAAATTTATTGCACGAATAGATGGACTACAAAAGTATAGAGCTTAAAATTTATAATTCAAAATAAATAGTTGACTTCAATTCGTGATAGAGCAACATAGCAACAGAGCAAGAATGCAACAATCTGACGTGATAGTGGAAAAAACACTTCTTTTTTGTGAATAATGAAAACGTTTCCTGCAGTAACACTTGCGTATGGTAAACACTGAACAGTGAGAGCGCTACTGGCCGTAACACTTCTCTAATGTAGGAGAAAATTGTGGACATCAAACAAACTATCCAACCACTGGACATGTAGACACGCATCTCCATTCTCCTATTTACTCTATATATAAAGTGAAAAGAACAAAAATACGCATAAAAACCAGTAAGCAGAGAATGACATAACCTCTTCTTCCTTGAACCAGAAGTAATCGGCACCGATTTCTTGCACAATTAAGTGACCTATAAGTAGCCTATAACAAAGGTAGTCAAAGAGATTTTTCGTACATTTGACAGCTACACCTTTCATTAGATTTGCAGTAAAATAAATATTCGACAGTCGATGAAAATTCTGTGATTGGTTTTCGAGATGATAAGTTCAAAAACATGCACTTAGTAATATCTTAAGAAACAACATTTTTGTTGTTTGCAAAATAATTAAGACTACATCCATCTCATCCTCAAACCCAGTCCATTATGAGATACTATCTGAGTATCTAGTTGTTGTTGCCCTAAATAATACCCAACAAACAACAGCAGAAACAAATTGCTTTGAAAATAAAAAATAAAAAAAATCCTTGTAATGCTCCTCGCATCAAACTCCAATCATGGCTGCAGATCCATCTATGTTCATTTGCATGTGTTGCAGTTGCATAATTCAATGTCTTGATTTAATTCAATCGCGAACATGAATATGTATTCCTCAGCTGGTTTTGGATGCATGGTGGTCGGGTTGCTCGCCATCTTTAACATTGCTTATGACGTTGTTGATGGATGCATTTTTTGTGGTTTCATACCTGATTTCTAAGTTTTAAGTGCCCTCATGATACAGGTGATCGACGGGGACACACATAGGAGAACAAGCTGTTAAGCAAAGCCAAGGTTGGTTCGACTTGATTTGCCTCTCCCAGTTTGGAAAGCCACAAGTTTAAAATCATGTTAAATCTCTTCAATGTTTTTCCTTATATTTTGAATTGTGAAGGTTGATCTCAATTAGTTTCACCCTTCAAATACTTAGTGGTGAATTGATCAGGATACGTCTTCATTAACTTTTAGTTCAGCGGTGATGCAAAGAAGGCGATGAGGGTGAATAGTTCTATCATTTCCGTTTTAAGACTAAGGATTGTTCCTTAGACAACGATTATAGTTGGGTTTGAAAACAGATGGAACGTGTGGAACAATGATCAATCTGCTCTGCGAGCAAAAAAAACTTGGGCTCACTTCTGATACTATGGATTCAGAAGATGAGGGAATGACACCATGTTAGCATAGTTGGTTTGAATGTTGCCCAGAAGTTCTAAACCAATATCACGTCTCATTGTGCTTCAGAAGAGCCTTATTCTATTTGTTTTAGAGTTTGTTGATCCGATAATCATTCATATTGTAAAACTTGAAGATGGGTCCTAAAACCTCTTATCCGGAAAACAAATGACAAATACTTTTTTTTTTTTTAATTGCAGGTTCTTCCTAATTGCAAGGAGATTTAGGAGGTATGTCTTTGTTGGTAATTTGTCTCATGTTTATGCTGTAGATTTTCTCTTTTAAGTAATTGATTAGAAGGCCTAGAAAAGGGTTACATTAGATGATCCTCAATGCTACACAACGTAAGAGGCATCTGGTAATGAAACATAATCAACACTCAGAATACATAACTCTAAGTGCACTCCTACATATCTATCAGATTTCCTCGCGTACCAGGCAGTCTCTTGCATATCACCCACCACAGAAGATTTGCTCGACAGAAATGACAGTTCCCCTCAGCAATGAGCACATCAAAGTGATAAACAATTGTGTTCCCTTGATAATCGGCAACTTGCTACTAACACTGAAAACACCTAACTACGATCCTCAAAGATCACTAAAAACTCCAAAATCGTCAAGACATTTTTCCCCTACTCGCCTTATCCCCCAAATTTCTATCAACAAAGTCACAGCCAGGTTTTGTTTCTTAACAGATACAGTACCCTAAGATCAAACTCCGGTCATCACTCATATCAGGTACAGTTTCATCTCAGTTCTTGTCCAGAAGACTCTTTAACTCTCTAATCTTGAACAAAAGAACTCCAAATTTATCCTCTTGTTGGCCACTCGAAGCAACACACTCATGTAATCCACCCATCATCACCTCCGAAATTCATAGCAGCAACCCTCTGTCGGTCTACGTTGTCAGCAAGATCTGCTCCATGGACTGTAAGCATTTGTACGTAGCGCTCTTCTTGTTCTATCGTGGTGTTATTTCAACCATCGAAAAACCACTGTTCGCCATTCAAAGGAAACAAATCTCTTGTTAATAATGAAAATCCGGGCAGATATTCCAGTACTCGTTTTCATTTACTTGTTATTCTTGCTACTTCTAAGAAAGGGATTGCTTCTCGTCTTCTTCATTTTCATGGCGTAGACTATGTGTGTATGTGTTGGGAATTGTACCGGAAAAATAACGGAAAAGTGATGAAATTAAAGAAAAAAGAGGAAGAAGGCACAACAACAAAAGAACACAAAGGAATTGTTCGCGTTGTTCACCGAACAATGGTTAGTTCAACAAAAGAACACAAAAAAATAATGTTTTAACGTCCTACAACTCAAAGTTTGTATCCTCATATATTTCTGATAAAAAATTATAATCTTTTTGGGACGGAGGGAATATATAGTATTACCTCTGTCCCATAAAAAAAATGCAATATTAGCTTTGATCAGCGGTAAAATTATTCAAGTTAGGAATTGTCCACGGAACGATCAAATATCGTTTTACGCAAAATTATTGTGACATAGTAATGATAATTTAAGTTATGTAATTCAACATTAAGTCAGTGACGTAATTTTCTTACGTCGTTAAGATTAATAATAAATCTTATGTAATAGTTTTTTTTTATGGGATGGAGGCAATAGTATATAGTAATTAACTTTCACACGATAATTTGCACTCTTCAATGACAATATCACGTGGTGGCTACAACTACCATAAATCACTATATCCACAGAGCCTCGAAGGTGCCATAACTCTCTTGATACAGTTGAAAGATATAATGAAAGATGTAATTGAAGAATCGAAAAGCACAAGATCACGAGCGAAAGATATAATGAGTCATCTCAAGTGGAGGATGCTGCAGAGTTTTTTCTTGCTTGTCCATTAAAAGCAGTCACGCTCACTTTTTATGCACCATAAATCATCAACCACCTCAAACTAAATCTCCGAGTTGAGTAGCTTGCTGCACGAGACGGTTAACAGTCGTTGCCATGCACCATAAACACCTTAGCTATGAAAAAATGCCCTAACCTAGTAGGTAACTTAACTATGATGTTCATGCATAATGCATTGACGTTCGGTAAACATCTAGAGTACAATAGAGGGAGACCGCTCTTCAGATGGGAAGTAGACATCCAACCATTTTCATAAATGTCTTGCTCAACTAGTGGTGATCACAGACTTCATTCCTACCGTATATTTAGGGGAGTTGCAAGCTTGGAAACTCTTGCCGAGATTAGTCAATCAATATTGGTCTGGGCATTTTCCATGGCGCATACCGACATGTTGAGTCTTGCCGTGATGATTTTACTTCCATTTTTGTTCATATACTACTTTTTCCACACAAAAAAAGGGCTGCCAATGAACTGGCCAATTGTTGGGATGCTGTTGCCATTCATATGGAACTTGCATAGGTTTCAAGATTATATCACTGAAATAGTAGAAGCGAGTAGCGGTAATTTTTTGTTCCAAGGTCCCTGGTTCAGCCACATGAGGATGCTCTTCGTTGTTGACCCCACCGACATCCACTATATCATGAGCAAGAACTTCTCCAACTTCGCCAAGGGCCCGGAGTTCAAGCGCATCTTCGATATCCTTGGCGAGGGGATCTTCAATGTCGACGACGATCTCTGGAAGTTCCAGAGGCAAATGGCCCATTCTTTCATGGGCCATGAACGGTTTAGACGCTTCGTGAAGAATACCCTAGACCGGAAGATTGAGGAAGGGTTGATCCCGATCCTCGACCAGGCAATGGAACAAGGTGCCGTCATTGATCTACAGGATTTGTTCACAAGGTTGACCCTTGATTCTACATGCTTGTTTCTCACTGGGCGCGATCCAGGTTGTTTGAGCATCCAACTCAGTGATGTACCCTTTTCTAAGGCATTGGTTGATGGTCAACAGGCCCTTTTTATCAGGCATTTCTTACCGGAGACGGTTTGGGGGTTGTTTAGATCGTTAAATATTTGTTGGGAGGCGAAGATGCACAAGGCATGGAGAACTGCAGACCAATTTATATACGAACTGATTGAAGAGAAAAAGCTAAAAGCTAGGGAGAGAATCGTTGGTCATCCAGCTGGTGCAGATATGGAAGACAACGGCGCGGATCTGTTGGCATTATACATGGGTGAAGAGACTAACCAATACAGTGATAAGTTTTTGAGGGATACCGTCCTCAATCTGTTAATAGCAGGTCGTGACACTGTGAGCTCCACCCTTTCCTGGTTTTTCTGGCTTCTCTCAAACAATCCACGGAGTGAATCCAAGATATTAGAAGAAATTAAAGTCATTTGCGGAAACAAGACATCGTCATCTGATCTTGAGATAGAAGATCTTGGTAAGATGATAAATGTTCACGCGGCGTTGTGCGAGTCCTTGAGGCTATACCCTCCGGTCGCGATTAATCATAAGGCACCACTTACGCCAGATAAACTCCCAAGTGGGCAACTAGTAGATCCTAACACAATGCTTTTATTCCCAATATACACGATGGGGAGGACGAAATCCATATGGGGCGATGATTGTTTGGAGTTCAAGCCCGAGAGGTGGATTACTGAGAAAGGAAAATTCAAGAATGTGGCGTCGAACATTTCCTTTTCTTTCGGTGCGGGGCCAAGGATATGCCTAGGGAAAGATATATCGTTCATACAAATGAAAGTTGTTGTGTCTAGCTTGATTCAGAAGTATCGATTCGAAGTGGTCAAGGGGGGGCACCCTGTGGTTCCTGATCAAATGTCCGTAATTCTTCATATGAAGCATGGATTGAAGGTTAGGGTTCACAAGAAGTGTGATTGAGCGTGGATTAAAACCACACCCTGTACGTACTTATGTAAGTATTGCTGGAACTGTATTTGAAGAAAGCAAAGCAGCAGGAATGTGCTTGAAACCTGGTTTTGCAATCACGCACTCCCAGAACCTTACGTTAGGAAAGTTTAATGTGGGGTTTTGTACATGATAAAAAACACGTATTATTATGCATGTCTTCTTCATTAGTAAACTCGTTCTCTCTCTCTCTTACTTCACTTACTCCAAAGTCTATACGAGATACTTGTTACCTTATAACCAGATAACAAGCTTAGATCAATACAAGTAGATGTTTGCACCGTAGTTCAATTTAAAGGCTTGATCCTTTCAATCTCAGAACTTTCACCTTGTTCTGAACATAAGATTGACCCTTCCACAGAAACGTCGCCTTTCACTTCTAGTCTGAGGAAATCTTTGTTCTTGCCACAAGTACTCTGTTCCTCGATAAATTCTTCTTTAGCATTGGCCAGGATATAGGAGTGATACTTTTTGTTATTTTTATTCGCAACTTTGCTTTTCTCTCATAAGTTATCAATATCCTATCTTCTCTTGCTTTGTCAACTAATGCTCTGTCTTTGTCTTTCTTTTCAACTTTTAGAGTATCATTCTTTGTTATCTCCCAAACAGGCCAATCAAGGTATTGGTTGCGAACTTCCATCTTTTCCTTTCATGTTCCATAATCGATGTTTTTATTACAAAATGCTGGTCGATGGTAAATAACTCCCTTCTTTGAAGTTTCCTGCAAACGAATCTTGATCTTCTTATTAATTTATAAGGAGCACCTACTCAAATATCTCGTGTGGTTTCTTTTCTTTCATTTTAAACGAATTTATGTATTCATTCATTCCAAAATAAATATAATAAATTGATCGTCGCGGGATTACATGTGTATTTTGAATTTTTGATATATAAAGGCATTTATGTTCTTGAAGGTATATTAGAGGAAGTAATAGAAAAAAGAATGGGAAAAGAAGTGATAATGATGTGAATTGATGTGATATAAAATAAAAAAAATAAAAATATTTTGATATTTTTTAAGAAAAGAATTTTCAAATTGGATGATATTATTATTATTAAAATAAATATTATATTTTTTTTGAAATGAAATGAATATGACATGACTGTCATCCATAGTCTTCGGATGGACCATTCAAAACTTTCATGAACCAGGTAATGAGGACATTGAACAGCAAGTCCTTTGTCCCTTTCACCACCGAAAGAAAACAGATCTCCTTTTAACAATGAGAGATCACAGTGTGTGCTTTCATTTCGTAGTAGTTGTTGCAACTAACAAGAAAGGGATTGCTTCTGTGTTTCTCCATTTTCATGACACAGAGTATATGGTACAGCATCTACAAAAATGAACATTGAGGCCATTGCTTTCAATCGATAGTTGTTTATGAACCCAAAAGTTATGGACAGAATTTAACAATCGTTACACAAATGGAAGACGAAAAATCAAGAAACCGTGATTTTTATTTCCGCATTACGCTATGTTGAGCATGAAACGATAAATACTGGAGGTAGAATAACACTCTGCGTATTGTCATCATGATTGCAACCAATAAAGATAACATCTTTTATATTAGGATTTAGGACTAAAATTCTAGCTTTAGAAAACACAAAAATCTCTGCGGCAGGAACTTTTTCCCATTTTTCTCATTGATAAATCTTTTTTTTTCTTTTTTTTTCTATTTGTATTATACAAAAAGAAAACAATGACTTAAATCACTTGATCACATTTAATTAGAAGTATGGCATTCGTCTCTATATACCTTATTTTCACAAGTAAATTTTCACTCTTCCAATACACACCATTATCATGTGGTGGCTGCAACTATCACAGATCACTAAATGAAAAACATGAATGAGCTATCTGATGCAGTATACATATCAACCACGAACGAAGTAGGCCAAAGTTGCAAATGAAGAGAACCATAAATCCCATGAATCCAAATGAATGAGTGAACTCCCTTCTATTTTATGAGTCTTTTGGAATCTATCGAGCATTTCTCCGTAATTTTGATCCTAACTAATATTATAGAACTCATCTATTGTTTTATTGTTTGTTTGCGTGTTAAGAAGAGTCATCTCAATATCAAGCAATTCTTTTCTTATTATGTGAGGTGAATTCAGCACTGGCTTCAATTTTTAAATTAAAGGGGTCTTATTTCATGTTGTCTCTGCGTCTTTCTCTTGTGATACAGTACTTTTGAATTCTTCAATTGCATCTTTCAATATGATGACAAGGGAGCCGCGTCGTTATGATCCACTCGGAGGATCTAACATCCTTTGAGCGATTCTTCATCTGTTGAAAAGACGCTCGCTTAAACAAATGGTCTCTTCTTTCATCCCGGAACTTAATTTGCTATCTCTTGGAAAATTCAGTTGATAAACGCTAGTATCCAACAGAAAAATGAAAATGACTCTATCAGTTTTGAAAAAAATGAAAATCAAATTATCGTAATTTATTTAAAATGAATAAATTATTATTATTATTATTATTTATTATATTTATGATTTTGAGTGGTCCACTCCTACGTTAATCTTTTTAGGCTCAGTGAGCCCCATTATAAAGAAGTCTATGCCGACCTATGCTTCGTCTATTAATAGCGATACAACAGGAATAACATGCCAACGTACGAGGATCTTCAATGAAGATAGCTTGAACATAGCTTATAATTTAATTAAAATGAATAAAATATTATTATTATTATCATCATAATTATTTATTATATTTATGATTTTGAGTGGTCCACTCCGGACGTTAATCTTTTTAGGCTAAGTGAGCCCATTATAAAGAAGTCTATGCCGACCTATGCTTCGACTATTAATAGCGATACAACAGGAATAACATGCAAACGTACGAATATGAATAAAGATAGCTTGAACATAGCTTATATGCAGGCAAGGACTCTTTTGGCAGCTCCTTCTATGCTTACATAGCTAAGGGAACATAACTTATACTATGCTTTAGCAAGTTTGTCGATAAGCGGTTCATAAATTTTGGAATTGTTTGTCTAGTGAAAAGAACCTCGATAGTTTACATATTCTCATTGAAAGAGTGGAGTGCGGGAAAATTGTTCGTTTTCCTTTTCTTGATTTGATGGCTCTGGTCTTATATTTTCGAAACTCTAAGATGGAAGCATGAATCATACGAGGCTCTTTGTTTTCAGGAAATTCTCTAACAGAGGTTTTCCACTTTCCTCCCATAGGCTTTGCTTGACTCTTCTGTATCTATTTTCATGAAGTTACAAGCCTTTTTATGAGTCTGATTGAGTAACCTGAAGTCAATCTGCTTAGTCCCAAAATGTTGCTCTGTCCTCTTGCTCGATTTTGTTGCAGGCAAAGAAGTACGCCATTTCCTTCTCCTAATGTTTAGTCTCCTTGTCTACTTCAGGGAGTGAACAAAAAAGAGCCTCAATCGTTAGCTTCTTCAACTTGCAAAGCGGAAAAGCATAATACATACGTGTCGTGAAACAAACTCTATAAAAAATCTCAATTGATGGTAGAAGATCTATAATGGATCTTGACACACAATTCACTTTATCTCCATGTTGATTCACGAATCAATATATCTGTAGCTCAGATCATCATTTATGCTCTGCTTGACTGGAGTTCTTTACTTCCTTGACGCCTTATTCCTAAGGATAACGATTATGTAATCAACTCTTGCTTGTCCAATAAAAGCAATCACAGTACACGCAATAGCCCCCTGCAATAACTAAGGGAGTTGGATTCTGTCCGGTGCCTAGAGTACAGTGAAGTGCGAGTGTATAATATGGATAGGAAGCCTTTACATCAAGAAGGGTTTTAAATCTGTCCGGGTCGATAATGATAAGTTCAATGTAGGCGATATCTTAGTTCAAATAGTGGGCTGCAGTTAATTTACACCTTGGCCTGGTCTTAACAAAGGTATGCGAGGATAGCCCAAGTAGAGAGTCTTAACATCCAAACTCATTGGATTGTTAACAAAAAAATTTAAACGGATAATTTATTATTAGTTTAATCGGGGATACGGAGGAAGTTGCACGTGCCTTAGATATGATTAAAGCCTTTTCTCCCGCCCTCGGCCTTCAGCTGAACGTGGCTAAGACTGAAGTTTTTTGGCCAACACACGACCCGCGTCGTGACCCCGGGGCCGGCCTTTTCCCGGATGGAATCTCAATGCCGAGGCAGGATATCAAGTTACTAGGTAGTGCGGTCGGCGTGGACCCCGGTTTCATCACCAGTCTCGTCCAAAAGCGGGTAGATAAATCAGTGACAGCCATGGAAGCGGTTCATCAACTCCTCGACCCCCAGTGTGAATTACTCCTCCTGCGCTCGTGCACTGGCTTGGCAAAGCTCATCTTCGGGTTACGCACCTGCCCTCCTGAATATTTCCAGGAAGCTGCTGTCGCCTTTGACGCTAAACTTCGGGATTCTCTGGTAAATATCGTTACATGTGACGGTCCCGGTTTTGGCGACCTTCAATGGCGGCTCTCGACTGTGCCGTTACATCTTGGCGGCCTTGGCGTTTACGCTGCAGCCGATGTGATCCACTTCGCTTTTGTAGCTTCCAGAGCGCAAACGGCACGTCTCCAGGATCACATCCTCCGGGTTAACGACAATCTTGTGTTGGACACAGACTACACCCAAGCACTCATCGCTCTCGAAGAGACTGTCCATGGCGCCGATCTTTCGTCTTTTGTTGACATACACTCTGTCCCCAAAAAACCCCAAAACTTTTTGGCAGAAATGTATTACAAGAAAGTCACTGATGGGATTCTTGTTCGGCCCCTGTCAACTCGAGACCGGCTTGTCATCGCGAGCTCCAAAGCGGAGCACGCAAAGGACTTCCTCCTCACTGCCCCCATCTCGGGCTTGGGCCTGAAGATGCGCCCGGTCGAGTACAGAGCTGTCTTGAAATACCGCCTGATGATCCCACTCTTCGCGGAGAACTCGGTCTGCCCTTGTTGCCGTCAACACGCCCTTGACGTTTACGGGGATCACGTTGTGCACTGCGCCAAATCCCCTGGGGTAAAGAATCGTCATGACACTATCCGAGATGTCCTATACGACACCTGTCAGAAAGCCGACATCCAGTCGCGTAAGGAAGCCGAAGTTAAATTCTTGTCTGAAGGAGGTCGTCTCCGTCCGACTGATGTGCTACTTTTCAACTGGGAACAAGGTCGGCACAGTTGTGTGGATGTTACATGTGTCTCCTCTATGGCACATCCCAGTGGCGGGAAGGCCGCTGAGGACGCAGCGGTCGGTAAGGTCAAAAAACACGAGGAAGGTTGTCGTGTTAACGAGCACACTTTCATCCCATTCGCCACCGATACCTTTGGCGCCCTTGCCAAGGACGCGGTAACCCTGCTGAACCGCATCTCCAAGGTAGCCAACGCAAATGCACCTGCCCCTAACCAACAAATGTCTTTCATCCGAATCGGGTTTGCCACCCAAAAAGGAGTCGCCGCGTCAATTGTGGTGCAGATGGGTGATGTCTTTATTTGAATATGTAATTTGTTCCAAATTATTATAAAATATATGTTTTTAGTTTATATATATATTTTATATTTCGGTTTTTTTTTCTTTTTCTATCATTTCTATAGATAACAACTTAACTCACCATATATCCTCAACAGGATGCGGTACCAACTCTTGGCCATCGGATACTTTGAAGAAAAAATAACACTCTCGAGTAGTCTTTCAGACGAGAAGTACACGCCTAACCATATTCTTAATATCTTTCTCGAGTAGGTGTGATCATAATAAGGCTTGTTTTATCCGTGTATATAAATAGCTTGCAATGCCAAGATTGTTTATCCGTATTTGTGTGGCCTTTTTCTTCCCATGGCATACACTGGCGTTTTGAATCTTGCCGCGGTCATTTTTCTTCCCGTTTTGTTCCTATATTACTTGTTCTTCAAAAGAAGCGGGCTTCCAACAAACTGGCCATTTGTTGGGATGCTGCTGCCACTCATATGGAACATGTATAGGCTTCAAGACTATATCACTGAAATGGTGGAAGCAAGCGGCGGTAATTTTTTGATCCAAGGTCCCTGGTTCAGCCGCATGAGGATTCTCCTCGTTGCGGATCCCATCGACATCCATTATATCACAAGCAAGAATTTCTCCAACTTCGCCAAGGGCCCGGAGTTCAGGCGGATCTTCGATATCCTTGGCGAGGGGATCTTCAATGTGGACGGTGATCTCTGGAAGTTCCAGAGGCAGATGGCACATTCTTTCATGGCCCATGAAAGGTTTAGACGCTTCTTGGTGAAGACCCTAGACCGGAATATTGAGGAAGGGTTGATCCCGATCCTCGACCAGGCAATGGAGCAAGGTACCGTTGTTGATCTGCAGGATTTGTTCACAAGGTTGACCCTTGACTCTATATGCTTCTTCCTCACCGGGCGTGACCCTGGTTGTTATTGATGTCCCTTTATCCAAGGCATTGGTTGATGTTCAGCGAGCACTTATCCTGAGGCACGTTACGCCAGAGAGCGTTTGGAGGTTGTTTAGATGGTTAAACGTCGGTGCAGAGGCGAAGATGTACAAGGGATGGAAAATTTTAGACCAGTTTACCTACAAACTCATTGAAGAAGAAAAACTGAAGGTTAGGAAAGGAATCACCAGTTATTCAGCTGACGCAAATAAAGAAGACACTGCCGCTAATCTGTTGACATTGTACTTGGGTGAAGAAAGCGAGACTAACAAGTACAGTGATAAGTTTTTAAGGGATACTGTCCTGAATCTGTTAATAGCAGGTCGTGACACCACCAGTTCCAGTCTTGCTTGGCTTTTCTGGCTTGTTTCAAACAATCCGGAGAGTGAATCCAAGATAGTGGAAGAAGTCAAAGTTATTTGCGAGAGCAAGGCGCCGTGGTCTCATGCTGAGTTAGACGACTTAAATAAGATGATATATCTTCAGGCTGCGTAGTGCGAGTCCATGAGGCTATACCCTCCGCTTCCGATCAATCACAAGGCACCACTTACGCCAGATAAACTCCCAAGTGGGCAAAAAACAGATCCTAACACAAAGATTTTATTCCCTATATACGCAATGGGGAGGATGAAGTCCATATGGGGGGAGGATTGCTTGGAGTTCAAGCCCGAGAGGTGGATTTCTGAGCGCGGAAAACTCAAGAATGTACCATCAAACAAGTTCTTCGCATTTGGCGCAGGGCCAAGGATATGCCTCGGGAAAGATATGTCATTCATACAAGCGAAAGTCGTTGTCTCCAGCTTGATTCGAAGGTATCGATCGAAGTGGTCGAAGGACACCCTGTGCTTCCTGATCAAACGTCCGTCGTTCTTCTTATGAAGCATGGGTTGAAGGTCAGGGTTTTCAACAGGTGTGATTGAGCTGATAGACTCCATGATACAAGAATATTTAGTAAAGTCCGCACCCACCCATATTGCAATCGTGTTTGAAGAAGGCCTGCTGATATTGATGCAGAGCATGGTATTACACATATGATTATATTCTTCGTATCTAAAAAATGATACTATTTTAGTGAGTTGAATGATTACTTTTAATATTCCAAAATTCATGTATGGAATAATTAGTGTTATTTTGTGTTAGAATTTTAGATTGTTCTTGGGCGTTCTATTAATTAAGCCTTTGTAATGGTACAAATAATAAAGATTTGAGTATTGAATAAATCATATCTTGAGTCTTTATAACTTGTTTTATCCCAATCCTATGGTAAATCGGATTTCCTAATCGATTGAAGTCATACGTTTCGACAATTTTAACCAAAATTCGAGTATGTCACGTTTTTTTCTACATTAGTTGGTATCAGAGCAACTTCGGTTCTTTAGGAAATTCTTAAGAAGTTAGTCGAGGTCATGTGTTCAGAGTTACATCTCCTAATCCTACAACCCCCTATCCGAAGTACGAAAGATTGAGGAAGGGTTGATCCCGATCCTCGACCAGGCAATGGAGCAAGGTGTCGTCGTTGATCTGCAGGATTTGTTCACAAGGTTGACCCTTGATTCTATATACTTCTTTCTCACTGGGCGCGATCCAGGTTGTTTGAGCATCCAACTCAGTGATGTACCCTTTTCTAAGGCATTGGTTGATAGTCAAGGGGCCCTTTTTATGAGGCACGTCTTACCGGAGACGGTTTCGGGGTTGTTTAGATCGTTAAATATTTGTTGGGAGGCGAAGCTTAAATAAGGCATGGATAACTGCAGACCAATTTATATACGAACTGATTGAAGAGAAAAAGCTAAAAGCTAGGGAGAGAATCGTTGGTCATCCAGCTGGTGCAGATATGGAAGACAACGGCGCGGATCTGTTGGCATTATACATGGGTGAAGAGACTAACCAATACAGTGATAAGTTTTTGAGGGATACCGTCCTCAATCTGTTAATAGCAGGTCGTGACACTGTGAGCTCCACCCTTTCCTGGTTTTTCTGGCTTCTCTCAAACAATCCACGGAGTGAATCCAAGATATTAGAAGAAATTAAAGTCATTTGCGGAAACAAGACATCGTCATCTGATCTTGAGATAGAAGATCTTTAGTAAGATGATAAATGTTCACGCGGCATTGTGCGAGTCCTTGAGGCTATACCCTCCGGTCGCGATAATCATAAGGCACCACTTACGCAAGATAAACTCCCAAGTGGGCAACAAGTAGATCCTAACACAATGCTTTTATTCCCAATATACACGATGGGGAGGACGAAATCCATATGGGGCGATGATTGTTTGGAGTTCAAGCCCGAGAGGTGGATTACTGAGAAAGGAAAATTCAAGAATGTGGCGTCGAACATTTCAGATATATCGTGCGGGGCCAAGGATATGCCTAGGGAAAGATATATCGTTCATACAAATGAAAGTTGTTTTGTCTAGCTTGATTCAGAAGTATCGATTCGAAGTGGTCAAGGGGGGGCACCCTGTGGTTCCTGATCAAATGTCCGTAATTCTTCATATGAAGCATGGATTGAAGGTTAGGGTTCACAAGAAGTGTGATTGAGCGTGGATTAAAACCACACCCTGTACGTACTTATATAAGTATTGCTGGAACTGTATTTGAAGAAAGCAAAGCAGCAGGAATGTGCTTGAAACCTGGTTTTGCAATCACACACTCCCAGAACCTTACGTTAGGAAAGTTTAATGTGGGGTTTTGTACATGATAAAAAACACGTATTATTAAAATCAGTTTATTTTATACACATATAAAACATGAATTTTTTTAACATTAACTATATGTTTTGTATAATTCAATTAGTCCACATATTTTTACCTTTTTTCCATTTTTTTACTACATCTTATTTTTTCATTTCGAGATTGATCTTTAAAATCTGATTCAAATAAGGACCTAGTTAGTTTGCTAAAAAAATATCCAAAGTGAGCATTAAATTTATATTATGTTTTGTTCTTTTTGCAGAGCTGTTTCTTTGAATTTATGTAACAAGCAAACAAAAACAAAATGCGAAGAACATTTGTATTTATATTGGTTTGTCTCTTATCGCGAAACTATAACAAGAGAGTTAAATACACTAGCCAGTGAAATTTTTCCAATACTTTGGTATTATGCATGTCTTCTTCATCAGTAAACTCGTTCTCTCTCTCTCTTACCTCACTTACTCCAAAGTCTATACGAGATACTTATTACCTTATAACCAGATAACAAGCTTAGATCAATACAACCAGCATATCAGTAGATATGTGCATCTTAGTTCAATTTAAAGGCTTGATCCTTTCAATCGCAGAACTTTCACCCGCAGCCTATTCTAAACATAAGGTTGACCCTTCCACAGCAACGTCGCCTTTCACTTCTAGTCTGATGAAAACTTTGTTCCTGCCACAAGCACTCTGTTCCTCGATAAATTCTTCTTTAGCATGGCTAGGATGTAGGAGTGATACTTGTTTTGTTATTTTTATTCGCAACTTTGCTTTTCTCTCATAAGTTATCAGCATCCTATCTTCTCTTGCTTTGTCAACTAATATTCTGTCTTTTTCTTTCTTTTCAACTTTTAGAGTATCATTCTTTATTATCTCCCAAACAGGCCAATCAAGGTATTGGTTGCGAAGTTTCATCTTTTCCTTTCATGTCCCATAATCGATGTTTTTATTACAAAATGCTGGTCGATGGTAAATAACTCCCTTCTTTGAAGATTCCTACAAACGCATCTTGATCTACTTATTCATTTATAAAAAGAACCTACTTTGATAACAATTGTTAGTTTGCAAAGAAATACTTAAAAAAGAAAGGTGAATTGAGTATCTTAAAATTTTTTGTTACTTTTCGTTGTGCTCTTTTTTTTATAATTGAGGTGATTCTTTGATTTTATATAGCAAGGAAACGAAAAAACAAAATTCAAGGAATAGATAACACGATTATTTATACTGGTTCATCTCTTATAAAAACTATGACAACCCATGACACTATGAACCAAGTTTTCTGTAGAGTAGTACCCAAATATAACTGATGAGATTGAAGAGATATCACATATTCCATATGTGAGTGTAGTTGGTAGTCTTATGTAAGTCATGCTAAGCACACGACCTGATATTGTCTATGTAGTGAGAATATAGAGTCCATACATGTCAAATCTCCCTACAAATAAACATTGGTCAGCTGTGAAGAGAGTTCTCAGACATCTTTGTAAAGCTTTTAGATTATATGTTGTTCTTTGAGGGTAAAGAGAGTAGGAGTAATCTTCAACTAGAAGGCCATGCTAATGCAGATTAGTAATGTGATTTTGATAGCAAGAGATCTACCAATGGATATATTTTCAGCTTATTTGATACAGTTGTGAGTTGGATGAGTAAAAGACAGAGTGTTATAGCACCATTATCGACTGAAGCAAAGTATATGGATTTGACTCATGTTAGAAAGAAAGATGTGAGGTTACCAAGATTGAGTGGCCAGCTTGGTTTTCAAGTAGGACATGTGAAGTTGAAGTGCGACAATCAAAGAACTCTTTATTTGGTTAGGAACCCAACCTGTCGACATTCAATAATTCAAGTAAAAACTGTGAAACATATCAACATTCTATATTATTTTCATGCGTGAAAAGGACAAGAAGAAGTGATGTTGTTAGAAAAGATTGACACATGTTTGAACAGTATAATTTTTTTGACTAAGACAATTAGTCATTGAAAATTTGGACTGAAGAGTTTGATTGCAAGGATGACAGTCATTTGTGTAAAGTACTCCATGAGTGAGAGACTATTGAAGTTGTCGATTATTTTATGATCTCGACCTATATATGCTATGCAGAGTCAATACGGATTATCTAATACGATATAAAATTGTGTTTATATTATTATGTGAGTTGAGCCTAATTTATGTTAGGAGATTGGGGTTTTTCGACGTTCTCTTCATATTCTTGTATGAGAGGATGTTCTTATAGTAATAAGTTATAGTTGTCACACCTCCTGTATCTTCTCTTCAGATAATTGTTTACAACTAGGGTTTCTTATAATATCGTGATTTTTTCTTTCGATATTCAGATTTCTCATATAATTTCTTGTGTTATGTATTATTTCTTTCTTTGGATTTGTATCTTCAATCTTTTCAAAAAACAAGCATCAAGTGATCATACCCGACGACGGATGCTAGCAGGGGCTAGAGGGGCATTGGACCCCCTTGAGTTTGTTGATTTGCGTATACAAATTTATATATACGTTAAAGTCAGCCGATGAAATTCTATGCACAAGTAGCTCAGTTGGCCTTGCTCTTAATTTTATGTTTTTAGGCCTAGTTCGATTCCTGGTGATTGCAAATCAAATGTCTCATGTGGTTTTTTTCTTTCATTTTAGTTTAATTTATGTATTCATTTGTCCCATAATAAATGTAATAAATTGATTGGTGTGGGATTGTATGTTTGTTATAAATTTTTGATGTAAAAATATTTATGTCCTTTAAGGTATATGAGAGGAAGAACATAGAAAAAAAAAAGAAAAAAGAAATGATAATGGGATGTATTGATGTGATATAAAATAGAATATTTTGATATTTTTAAAGAAATTTTTTTTCAAATAAAATATTATTATTATTATTATAAAATATTAGAAATATTATATATTTTTTAAAACCGAAGAAATATGATATGACTGTAGTCATGATCCATCCATAGTCTTCGGATAGACCATTAACACTTTCATGAACCAGGTAATGAGGACATTGAACAGCAAGACCTTTGTCCCTTTCACCACCGAAAGAAAACAGATCTCCTTTAAACAATGAGAGATACCAGTGTGTGCTTTCATTTAGTAGTAGTTGTTGCAACTAACAAGAACGGGATTGCTTCTGTGTTCTCCATTTTCATGACACAGAGTATGTGGTACAGCATCTACAAAAATGAACATTGAGGCCATTGCTTTCAATCGATAGTTGTTTATGAACCCAAAAGTTATGGACAGAATTTAACAATCGTTACACAAATGGAAGACGAAATTTTGGAATCTTTGGAGCACTTCTCCGAAATTTTGATCCTAACTCATATTATACAACTCATCTATTGTTTGTTTTGTGTTAAGAAAAGTTATCTTAATAATAAATAATTCTTTTTTTATTATGTGAGTTGAATTCAACACTAGCTTCAATTTTTAGATTAAAGAAGTCTTAGTTGATATTGTCTCTGCATCTTTCTCTTGTGATCCAGTACTTTTCAATTCTTCAATTGCATCTTTCAATATGATGACAAGGGAACCGCGTCGTTATGATCCACTCGGAGGATCCAACATCCTTTGAGCCATTTTTCATCTGTCGAAAAGGCGCTTGCTTGAGCAAGTGGTCTCTTCTTCCATCCCGGAACTTAATTTGTTATCTTTTGAAAAATTCAATTGATAAACGTTAGTATCTCACAGAGAAATGAAAATGATTCCATCTGTTTTGAAAACGATCAAAATCAAATTATTATAATTTATTTAAAATGAATAAAATATTATTATTATTATCATAATTATTTATTATTTTTTGTGATTTTGAGTGGTCCACTCCGTACGTTAATCTTTTTAGGCTCGGTAAGCCCATTATAAAGAAGTCTATGCCGACCTATGCTTCGTCTATTAATAGCGATACAAGAGAAATAACATGCCAACGTACGAATATGAATAAAGATAGCTTGAATAAAGATAGATTGATTGTAGAAGATCTAGTATGGATCTTGACACACAATTCACTTTATCTCCATGTTGATTCACAAATAAATATATCTGTAGCTCAGATCATCATTTATGCTCAGATCATCTTGACTAGAGTTCTTTCCTTCCTTGACGCCTTACTCCTAAGGATAACGATTATGTAATCAACTCTTGCTTGTCCAATAAAAGCAATCACAGTACACCGTATGTGTAGCATAAAACACCTCAACGAAGTTTCCCAGTTGAGCAGCACGGGACTGATTAAAGTCCTCGCCATGTGCCATGCACGCAATAGCTTGAAAAACGCTCCACCATAGGTAATATGGATTGGAAGCCCACACGCAATCGCCCCTGCAATAACTATGGGAGTTGGATTCTGTCCGGTGCCAAGAATACAGTGAAGTGCGAGTGTATAATATGTATTGGAAGCCTTTACATCAAGAAATATGTACGGTCGATAATGATAAGTTCAAAGTAGGCGATATCTTAGTTCAAATAGTGGGCTGCAGTTAATTTACACCTTGGCCTGGTCTTAATGAAGGTATGCAAGGATTCAGGAGGATAGTACAAACGGAGAGTCTTAACATCTAAACTGAATCTGAATACAATACAAGTGTGAATTTACTGTCAACTAAAAATTTAAGTTGATAGGTTATTGTTACTTCATATATATATCTTATATATTTCTGTGCTTTTTTTTTTCTTTATGGTTTATGTAGATAACAACTTAACTCATCATATATTTTCAATAGGATGCCGGTACCAACTCTTGGCCATCGGATACTTTGAAGAAAAAATAACACTCTCGAGTAGTCTGCTGTAGCCGTAAACAAATTCGTAACCATGACAGGACGATCATTAACCATTGACATAAACAATAAAGGGATACCACCTTTCAGATGAGAAGTACACACCTAACCATATTCTTAATATCTTTCTCGAGTAGGTGTGATCATAATAAGGCTTGTTTCATCCTTGTATATAAATAGCTTGCAATGCCAAGATTGGTTTATCCATTTTTGTGTGGCCTTTTTCTTCCCATGGCATACACTGGCGTTTTGAATCTTGCCGCCGTCATTTTTCTTCCGGTTTTGTTCCTATATTACTTGTTCTTCAAAAGAAGCGGGCTTCCAACAAACTGGCCATTTGTTGGGATGCTGCTGCCACTCATATGGAACATGTATAGGCTTCAAGACTATATCACTGAACTGGTGGAAGCAAGCGGGGGTAATTTTTTGTTCCAAGGTCCCTGGTTCAGCCACATGAGGATTCTCGTCGTTGTGGATCCCATCGACATCCATTATATCACAAGCAAGAATTTCTCCAACTTCGCCAAGGGACCGGAGTTCAGGCGGATCTTCGATATCCTTGGCGAGGGGGTATTCAATGTGGACGGTGATCTCTGGAAGTTCCAGAGGCAGATGGCACATTCTTTCATGGGCCATGAATGGTTTAGACGCTTCGTGGCGAAGACCCTAGACCGGAAGATTGAGGAAGGGTTGATCCCCATCCTCGACCAGGCAATGGAGCAGGGTGCCGTCGTTGATCTGCAGGATTTGTTCACAAGGTTGACCCTTGACTCTATATGCTTCTTCCTCACCGGGCGTGACCCTGGTTGTCTTAGCGCCCAACTTATTGATGTCCCTTTATCCAAGGCATTGGTTGATGTTCAGCGAGCACTTATCCTGAGGCACGTTACGCCAGAGAGCGTTTGGAGGTTGTTTAGATGGTTAAACGTCGGTGCGGAGGCGAAGATGTACAAGGGACGGAAAATTTTAGACCAGTTTACCTACAAACTCATTGAAGAAGAAAAACTGAAGGTTAGGAAAGGAATCA